>PVKS010008620.1:0-67483 GCA_004027875.1 Aplodontia rufa | reverse complement strand
TGTGTGTGTGGTATGTCTGTGTGTGGTGTGTGTGTGTGTGTATGTGTGTGTGGCTTCCTGCAGGTCTTCCCTCCCCACAGTCGGGGAGCCCTGTCATCAGGACCTGACCACTCTTTCCTCCAGGATTCCACAGGGGACAGGTTTTGGAGCCAGGGCTGGCTGGCCTGAAACATGTTTTCAGTTTGTACGTGGAGATCCATAAGCGCCAGTCTGGGGCCTGCGCACCCCACCCTGCCACTGACCCCTTGGCTGTGATTGTTTCCTTCCAGCCACCGAAACCCCTCAGTCCGGAAATGCACCGCTGAGCACCTTTCGGTCGTCCTGGAGCAAATCGGTGCTGAGAAACTTCTCTCTGGCACCAGGGACAGCACAGACATGCTGGTGCACAACCTGGTGAGGCTAGCTCAGGACTCCAACCAGGACACCAGGTAGGGCAGGGCTGGGGCCTGGGGCAGGCAAGGCCACCAGCCACCCCCCGGGGCCCTGGCCCACACAGTTCAGCTTTCCTGGGGTCGTGCAGAGGGATGGTCAGGTGGACTGAAGCTGTGCCCTTTGCTATTGTCCCACCATTCTTCAGTGTCACAGCCAAGCCTTTTCAAGGGACGGTCAGTGCTCCCTGCCTCTAACCAAGCCCCTGCTGTCTTACCTCCTAGTTGAGGGAAACAGATAAGAAATGAATAAATATTAGATAATTTTAGACACAGATGAAGGGTGCAAACATTAAAAATAGCTAAGAAGAAGAGGATGGAGTGGAGCCTGGGGTGGAAGCAAGGTTAGACTGAGGTTTGGGGAGATCTGAGAACTGAATTGCTGGGTCAGCTCTTTGAGGCTCTGGGAATGTGATCCAGGCAGAGGAAATGATACAAAGACCCCTGGATTGAAACTGTGTAGTGCTCAGGGACCAGGTGGCCAGACTGGGTGGAGCACCAGGAGTCAGGTGTAGAGGGCAGGTGCCCAGATCATGGAGGGCCTCAGAGACCAGGGTCAGGGTGGGGATTTGGGGTTGCTTAATGGGAGGCCACCTGAGGATTTTTTGGCTGGAGTGTGAGGCGTTCTTGGAGGGTTTCAAGCAGGCCAGGGATAGGATGAGGTTGTCTTTCAAAGCTTGTGCCAGGGCCCAGTTGATTCCACCCTTGGTTCAGGGCATCTTATCTCTGTGTCTGCGTGAGTGTGTGCAGCAAGTCCTCTTGCTCCATCTCCATGCCCTGTGGGGACTGTGCTGTTCCTGGCTCAGCTCCAGAGGCCATGCCTGGACACGAGCACTGTGCTCCAGGCTCCCCACACCTGCTGCTCCCTGGAGGCTCCAGTGCCCGATTTCCCCTCCACTCACTGTGCAGCACATGAAGCTTCCTGTGCCAGCCCACGTGTGCTCCCACAGGACCCCTTGGGAATCTTCAGGAATAACCCATGGGCAGCACTGCCGTCCAGGGCATGTACACCGCAGTGGCCCAGCTCATCTGCAGCTCCCAGCATGCTGGCTCTCTGGGCCTCCCTTCTGCCATCTGAGGTGTCTGCCTCCTCCTGGCCCAGCCAACATGGGACAATACTTGAATTTCTAATTTTTCTCAGGCTGATGGGTGACAGCTCATTGCTGTTTCTGAATGCTTTCTTCCTGATGACTAATGAGTTTGAGTGTTTTTTTTTCATAGCTTGCTAGCTGTTTGATTAAAAATATCTCTTTCTGGCACTCAGTGGAGGACTGACAGTGGGGGACAGGAGCCAGGATTCAGGGTGGACAGCAGATGGATGGCTACGCACAGTCGGGGCAAGAGGGCCTGGAGGTTGGGCTAGGAGAGTGGGTGACTGATACATTTCGAAGGCAGAACCAACAGGAAGCATATAGGTAGTGAACGTTTCAGAGTCAAATCCATCAAAGATGCCTCTTTGCTTTTTAAGTCAACCTGGTAATTGATAGTGTTGTTTACAGAAATGAGGAATATTGGTGGAAAGGAAGGTTTGGGGTTGCTTGTCTGCAATTGTTGGTGGGTGATGGAAATTTCCGTCTCTCTCTCTGGGTCTAATATTCTTTCCCTTCCGACCTCCCTTTCACACCGGACGACCCTGACTTGCTTTCATTTTCCTTTCCGGAAACCCCATGCCTTGGTTTCTGATCACTGTACCTCCTGGTTCTCCTTTTCCCCAGGGCCATTTCTCCACCCTGCCTGCCCTCTGTGTGGAGGTGACTCTGCAGCATCCTCCCCTGTTGTCCTCTTCTTCTGGCTCTCACTTATCATGGCTGCAGCCACCAGCAGACTCTGATGCTCCCTGTTGTCTCCCCTAATGCCTTTAGGGGACCTGCCATTGCAAAGTGTCCCTAAAGGAGCTCACTGTCTTCTCCCCAGCCTGCTTCTCCAGCTATATTCCCTCTACCATTCACAGGTCCCCATGACGTACCAAGTCATGCAGGATGCAAAGCAGGGATTCCCAGCCTCCAAGGAATCGAAAACTCACATTTCACTGCATGTGATACCTTTGAAATTGGCTTGTGCCTTACGATCAGAGGCCCCTCACAGTTGCTGTTGGCCAGGGAATGATCATGACTTGGGTTTTATTATTTACACAGTTGCAAACTTTTGAACTGAAGTTTGCATGGTGGGAACTACGCTATGAGCTTTTCTTTGCTTGTCAACCTTTTGATTTATTTACAGAAATCATTTTGGGTGCTCTGCAGAGAATTGTTGAGTTTAATTACAGTTTAAAATGTCTTAGAAATATTATACTATTACTTGGTATTGAAATGAAAAATTATTGTGTAGAAGAACAGACATGGGCACAAACAATGGGGCATCCATCATATAGCAACGAAGCAATCATTCATTCCTGGTTGAAGAAATGGCCAAAATTTCACATTTTCTTGCAAATCAGCCTTATGAACTTTACCTGACTCGAGGATGGAAAATATTCACAAGTAATATTACCTTCTTTTTCTGAGGCAGCCTTCACACATGGGGTGTTATGATTGAAGGCAGTGGAAATTGCCAGCATTTTATTTTTCTGTTTTTCTTTAATGGAAAATGAAGTACTGGTGCATTTTGCAATCATGGGATTGTAGGTTGAGTGAAATGTGATATTTCTAGACGCCTCCTGCTACCAAATCCTGTAGCATCAACCCCTTTAGCAGCCCTTGAATCTGACTGCTCTTTCTTATTCTTGTTCTGCTGCCTAATTCAGGTCTTCATCTCTTGCCAGGTCCCTGATGACAGGTCTCTTGGTCCCTAGGCTTGTCTCCACCAAACACCCTCCACATTGGTGCTGGAGACATTGTGACCAATGTGCCAACCTGCTGGTTCCTCAGCTTCCGGTTGCCAGCAGCTGAACTCCTTCACATCTCCATAAACAGGGCCCTCCCTCCTTCTCCAGCCCCCTGTTCATTTTCCCCAATCTAATCTCCCGCTGATGTGTCAGCCTGTGTTATGGACCCTGGATGGCCCTTCTCCTCCTCCTTAGTCACTAGTCCCATCCCACTTGTGAGCTCCTACTCACCCTTTGTGTCTCAACCCAAGGGTCGCCTCTTCTCTGAAGCTCTTCTTGATTTCTTCCCCCAAACACCACTGCTCACTAGATGGACCTGATCATTCTCTCCTGTACTGTCCCCCTTCAGACTTCTAAATGTTCCATACCAGAAACAAGTTAAGTAGAATTCAACGGAATATTGGATAGCCATTTAAAGCAGGCTGATGAAGAGTTTTAAATGACGTGGAAAGATGATGAATGATAAAGTGAGGAAGCCAGATGCAAGGTGTATAGGTTCTCTCACGTCAGCTAAAATGCAGATGCTAGAGAAAAGACTAGGAAAATGCGTATAAATTTAATAGTGATTTTTCTCTTGGTAGTGGCCTTGTGGATGAGTTTTATTCTTTCATGAATCTAATTTTAAGTGGGTAGGAATTGCTTTCCTAATTGGAAGCATTAAAGACTCTCCTAGAGTAAGTGGGAAAGCTGCATAAAGCTGATATAAGTGGTGCACCTCTGCGGCTGTTGCTTCAGCTTGCTCTTTCCACAATGGCAGGTTTTACGGCCGGAAGATGGTGAATATCTTGATGGCCAACGCTAAGTTTGATGCGTTTTTGAAGCAGTCCCTCCCATCACATGACTTGCGGAAAGTCATGGCGGCCATCAAGCAGCGGGTGAGTAGGTGGAATGTGACTCGCAGTCTTCGGGGCCAGGGGGCTGGAGGTCAGGGGAGTGGGGAGTAAATTGCAGAGGCTTTAATTTCATCCATCACCCCTGACAGGTGGCATAAATGTGGTTTCCGTCCCCTATGCTCATACCAGGTTCTGCCCTATGTTCCTTGAGCTCCCTGGGCCTACACACCTTCATCTACTAGCTGGGGATCTTGGTCTGTGCCCTTCAACCTCCGGGGCTCTGGAAGGCTCAACTGTGACTTCTGAAGCTCTCCTAGGCAGAAGGGGCTGATTCCTCATCATACAGACTGCCCCAGAATGTCAGGAGTTCCCCAGAAGGCAGCTTCTTTTGGCTCATGTTCTGTGTGTGTTTGTTTCAAGGGACTAGAAGATAATCATGAACTTCCATCTGCCAAAGGTCACAAGGTGCTGAGGAGTCTGGTGGCGTGTGGGAACGGGCTACCCACTGAGGAGGGGTATGGCTGCACTTGTCTCTCTGGGGCTTCATGTTCAAAGCTGCCAACAGAAGCATCTTGCTTCCCCATGGCCCGGGGGTTACCCTGGGGTAGATGTGTGGATCTGGTATGTGTAGCTGAGACCTAATTAGGTCTGCAATACTAGTGGATGGGTTTTTGAAAATTTTTCAAATTTATTTTAAAAATTATATTATGGAAGAATATTTAATGATTTGGAAATAAAATTTATTTTTAATTAATTATTTTTTTTGGTACAGGGATTGAACCCAGGGGTGCTTAACCATTGAGCAACATCCCCAGCCTTTTTTTTTTTTTTTTAAAGAGAGAGAGGGACAGTGAAAAAGAGAGAGAGAGAGGGGAGAGAGAGAGAGAAAGAGAGAATCAATTTTATTTAGTTTTTCATGTGGCTTTCATTGCTCTAACACTTGGTTGTGTATGTGGTGCTGGGGTTTGAACCCGTGTCCCTGTGCATGTGAGGCAAGCATGGAAACTGCTGAGCCGCTGCTCCAGCCCCTCCCCAACCCTTTTTATTTTATTTTATATTTTTATTTTGAGACGGATCTCACTAAGTTGTTTAGGGCCTCACTAAATTGCTGAGCCTGGCTTTGAACTTGCGATCCTCCTGCCTCAGTCTCTGGAGTCACTGGGATTACATGTGTGTACCTCTAAGCCTGGTCTCACAGATGAATTTAAAAAGATGTGTTTCCCCATCTACATCTTGGGCAGATCAAGTCCTGGGCTCGGAAATGGGTTTCTGCAGTCTTGGCCCAGGGAGTGCAGCTCCACTAGCATAGGTGGGCTTACTGGTCTGGCCCTTGGTGAAGTCAGCATCCCTTCACTCACTTGGATCAGCAGATCCTATAGCCACTAGATGTGAAGGTAGGGCAGGGGCCCCCTGGTCTGGTTCAGAGGCAGAGCCAGGACAGGAGCAGATAAGAAGGCCCCGGCTGAGAGGTTGGAAGTGCATGCTGGGAGCGATTAGAAACCAGGCAGGAATGCAATGGTCGCTCCTGTGCTTCAAACTGAAACCATTCTGCCGGGTCTTGGGAGGAGCGTCTGAACTCCTCAGTGGGGCATGGGGGAGCTCATCCCCTCTCCAGTCACAGCTGCCTGCCTTCCCCCACGAGGCTCAGCAGAGGTGTCCTGTTCCCTGCTCCCACGGCCTCCCTCCCTGCAGTGCCTGTTTCTCTTTTGCAGTCTTCGCTTGGTTCTGCAGGTTCAGCTCATCTCTTGGCTTCTCTCAGACCCTCTATGACCCTCTGTGCCCCACTTTCTCAGGATGGACAGCTGTCCCTTTCTTTGTAACGTCTTCTGTTGGTCCACGGCCTCCTTAAGCAAACATTGTTTCCCATCCCATCATTCTCAGTACTCAGCACAGCTCCTGGCACTCAGTAGGCAAGAGGGTGGGGTGCAGGAATGAATGACAGAGTGGATGTTGCTGAGACCTTTCAGGTGGGGTCTGGGTGTAGGGCATGAGCTCAGTGACCTTGGCTTTGAACTTGGGGTGGGAGACAGAAGTTCTCTATGGAGATGCTCTCATGCTGACTTATCAGGCCAGGGGGCTCAGAGGGACTTGTGATCCAAATGTCAGGGGACAGGGCTTCTTAATGTTTCCCTAGATACTGGAGGAATGTGAACAGACTCTGCCCAACAGGTGCAGGATCCAGCCACCATGTAGGAGGCCTGATGACCTCTGAGACCTTTTCCCGCTCTTAGATTAAATATGCACCAGTTGGGCTGGGGTGTAGCTCAGTGGGTGAGCACTAGAACGTGTGAGAGTCTGGGTTCAAACACTGCCACAGAAAATAAATGTGTGCCAGTGATCTTTCTGTGAATACCCACGTCTTCTCTCCAACCTTCACCCACCCGTTCTTCATGCATCTTCTGAAAGGAGGGGAAAAGGCAGGAAGAGAGAGCTTTGCCCGCTGACAAGGGAACAGGGCCCTAGGCAACCAAACTGCTGTCCCCAGAGGAAAAGGGACTTTCAGAGTTCCCAAGGCCAGCCTCTCCAGCGGGTAGAGGAGAGGCTTGGGGTAGAGTGAGCGGCAGGTGACACAGTGGTCTTTCCCCCACCTGCGGCAGAGGGCATGGAACAAGAGGCCTGACATCTCTCTTTCTGCCTAGGCTGGTGGGGCTGCGCTCCTCCGGGTGGGGAGGCATGGAGCTGGTGGAGCAGCTGCGGGAGCTGATGCGGCTGCTGGAGGCCAAGGAGCATCAGTCTCGGATGGAAGGTGTGGGGCGGCTCCTTGAGCACTGCAAGAGCAAGCCTGAGATCATCGTTGCTAACCTGGTCCAGGTGAGCGTGGCCCACCCCTCCCTCTGGCCTGTTTCTCCCCTGTGGGTGCAACTGGAAAACTCTGAACGGGCGCTGGACATTGTGCCAGACCTCTCAGGGCATGAAGGGGCTGTTTTCCAGTTATCTTTTGTAATGCCAAAAGGCAACCTGGATGTGGCTGAGGGGTTGACCACACCTTGGAGATGCTCAGAAATTTCTTGGGTGTCTCTGATCGTTCTGACAGGTTAATGATGAGGGGTTGGGAGGCGAGGCGGAGGTCGCTGTGGCCGAGATCTTGGGTTGCTTTTGCTTAGTTGCTGCCGTGTTTGGGGGCAGAGCCTGTGGTTGGACGGGCGCCTGGGCCGCAGTGGCTGGAGAGGTGGATTAGGAGTCAGTCCAGCCTCCGCAGCGGCGCACAGGCGGATCCTGCTTCTTTCTGGAGCAAGGTTGCTGACAGTAGCTCGGTGGCAGAGTAGGGACAGGAGGAGTCAGCAGAGCTGGCGCTCATCCAGGTTTCTCACTAGCGGTGTCATGGGACAGACGCCTTTTAGCCCCTTGGAGCCTCAGCTGTTGTTTATGGGACAGGGGGATGACACACACCAGTGGCAGTCAGTAAAAGGGTGCGGAGACCTCTGAGGTGCTGGGGCTGGGTGGGCGGGGAGTGCTCCAGGCAGGTCAGCTCCTCCCTCTTGCCCACCTTCCTTTTGAGGGGGTGAGCTCTGCAGGATTAGGAACGCTCTGGCACAGGGTGGGCTTGGAAGACCCCTTTTGAGGATGTAGGAGGAGTCATGGGCAAGGGCTGTGGTCGGGCTGGGTGAGCTTCCAGGTCCCTGGCTCCGCTGGACTGCTGCTCAGCTTGAGTCTGCATGGGTTCTCGGCTTTTGTTCCCTCCACAGGTCTTTGATGCTTTCACGCCAAGGCTTCAGGATTCCAACAAGAAAGTGAACCAGTGGGCCCTGGCATCCCTTGCCAAGATGATCCCTCTCCTCAAAGACAGCCTGCACCCCACCCTGCTCTCTCTCATCTCGGCTGTCGCAGACAATCTCAACTCGAAGAACGCGGGGATTTCCACGGCTGCTGGGGCTGTGCTGGATGCAATGATGGACAGCCTGGGTGAGCATGCGTCTCAGCGCCCCCCCCCCGTGGGCTCCGGAGGCAGCCAACTCCCAAGCTGCCATACCCACCTTCTTGTGTGGGAGTCAGCAGAGCGGTGAATGGCCCTGGTTGGATCTTGGGTCAGATGTTCCCCAGAGGCTGTGTGGGCATCTCAGTGGCTCTGCAGCTCTTGGCTGGAGCCTTCTCTGTGTTCTATGCACCTAGGCGCTAGATGGTCAGCAGTGGAGGTGATATGGGGGTGACCTGGTCTAACCTCCTTGGAGCCACACAGGGGAAATGACTCCCCCAGGGCCACAGGGCACCACAGCAGCTGAGTGCTGGGCAAGGCTCAGCTGGGGAGAGTGTGGCTGTGGGCAGGGGGTGGGGAGAGTGATCAGAAGGTGCTATTTGGAGTATCCAGTGCATAGACGGAAGTGCAAGTCCAAAACTTGAGGTGTGCTGAGGAATTTGGACATGAGCAGACTTATGTCCAAGCCAGAGGAGTAGTGAGTTTTCACAAAAAAGTCTGACTCGGTGCGAGGAAGCTTGTGATCTGAGATAGGCTTGCTTGCTTGCTGCTGTGTCCTGACGAGCACAGGGCCATATTTGCTGACCACCCTGAGGCTGGAAACACCCGACTCGCCCGTCCCGTCCCAGTTCCCCATGCCCTGTGTGGAGCCCAGCTCTTGGGGCTGGGATGGCAGCTGTGTCCTTGACTGGAGCCACCGGGAGGAGTTTCAGTTACAAATCAAAGGCCTGGTGGAGCCTTCTCTATCTCTGGAGTTCATAAATATTGTCACTTTCTGCATTTCATCGTGGAGGGAATTGATGATTTGCTGAGTTTGTTGCTGTAGAACAAACAATATAAATCCAGCTCTAAATTACGGTTTGTTCTCAGTGCTGCTCTGGGTGAGTGAGATTGCTGTTGCCAATAACCAAGGCTCTTGGTAAATCACCACGGGCCTTGGATTTATTGGGGTAACTTTCACCAAGCAGAATGCACTTTAGCTGTTTGAAGAGGATGAGCACCCGAGTCAGGAGAGAGGCGTTTTAACTCTTCCTCCCCCAGGTGTTTCAGTGTCCAGTGTTTCCCTGTGGGTCAGTCCCCTCAGGCATGGAGGAGAATGGAGCTTTAGGGTAACAGAACCTGGTGTATCTCATGGTGATAAGACTCAGGTCCTCCCTACTCAGGGTCCCATTATACTTATCTGGACTGGGAACCTGGGAAGTGGGGAGCCTGGAGATGGCCTGTGTGTATCAGGTCATTTTTTGTTGCTATAACAAAATAGCTGAGGCTGTGAACATTATAAAGAAGAGAGGTTTGCTTGGTTCACAGTCTGCAAGTTCAGGAGCATGGCATCAGCTTCTTCTTGGCTCTGGTGAGGGCCTCCTTGCAGATGGGTGGTGGGTGGCATCACAGTGGCAGGAGTGCATGCAGAAGAGATTACATGGTGAGATAGGAAGCCAGACAGGGAGGGGAGGACCAGTCCTACTCTTTTTATAAGAACCCATTCCTATGGGAACCGATGTATTTCTCCAGACCAGCATTAATCCCTTCTAAGGGCAATGCCCGTAGCGACCACTCATTGTCCACTGGGCCCCACTTGTTAAAGGTTCTGCCACTTCCCACATTTCCACACTGGGGCCAAGTTGCCAACACATGAGTCATGGGAGAACAAACCACATCCAAATCTGAGCAGCCCACTTTTGTGGTCTGACGACAGCTTGAGGAGGGTTACTGTAGAAAGATGCCTTGGTTTCCCTTCCTTCGGGGACAGGGTCTCCTTGGGTGTGGATGCCATTCTCCCTCTGGTCATCAGCTAGAGGCTCCGGTAGGGGAGGATGCAGGCAGGTGTGAGGGGCTGGACTGGAATGGTGTTGGCCCCAAAGGGATGGATGAGCCTAATAAATTCCTGGCAAGAGCCAGGAGTGAGGGCCCCGCCTTGGCTCTGGCTGAGTTTGGGGACGTGTGGTAATGAGCTCTCTGGGCCAGGTGGCTTTGCTGTGCTCCACATCTTTTTAGTCTGACCAGATACATTGGGTTTGAAAGTGTTCTTGGAGCTGGAGCTGTGGCTCACTGGTTGTGGTGCTTGCCTGTCATGCACGAGAACGTGGGTTCGAACCCTGGCAAAACATACACAACCTGTTGGAGCAATGAAAGCCACATGGAAAACTAAATAAAATTGATTCACTCTTTCTCTCACTGTCCCTCTCTCTCTAAAAAGAAAGTAAAAAGGAAGTGTTCTTCACCACAAAGTGACAAGCTGATTTCTATACCCAGGGAGGCTGAGCCTGAGGGATTTAGGTTAGGAACGGGGGAATTCATCAGGGCAACGAGTACTGAGGGTAGAATTAAGCTGTTTCCAGGAGTGGCTCTCATCTGTCTGGAGTGGTCTGAGCCTGGCCGAAGAGGGGAAGAATGGGTGCTAAGACCTAAGCTTCATGCTGCCTGCAGGTTGGGTGGGAGCAGCAGACACTGAGGCAGGTGCGGACAGAAGAGCAGGGTGAAGGTCTGCCTGAATCACCCCAGCTGAGCGTGGTGGTTTTGGAGGTTCTGAGGGGGCCCCTCCCGGAAGCAGCTTGGAGCCCCATGATGGAGGGAGCTTTCCCCGCTTGCTGCTTCACACCCTCCCAGGGGTTCTGGGCTGCATGCTGGAGGTGGACGGTGATGGGCCCTGTAATGCTTAAGCGTGGAAAGTCACAAAGCAATAGCTGTGCATGTCACTCTTCCTGCTAAGGGCAAGGTCATGGGGACCAAGAACAATACCAGCTGAGGTTCTGGGCCATCTGCTGACGAAAAGCAGAGATGGCACATCACATAGGCAGGTGGGCCTTCTTCTGGACCTCTTCAGATCCCTCTCGATGCTGGAATTTACGAGACAGTAGACTCATTAGCTGAAGTTGTCTCTCGCAGTGCCTTGGATTTCCTGGGTGTGGGTGAGGTCGAGGAATGTGTTGAGTGACAGCAGCTGGGGGAGCAGTCAGGGAGGAGGCACGTTGGGCATTGTGTGTCTTGGGGCCTCTCTGGACTGGAGGCTCTGTGGCATCTTTCATACTTAGCACCAAGATCTTTGGATGTCAGGGCAGTTATTCTTGGGATTAAGGATGTTCCTGAGCAGACTGACTCTGCCTTTGGGCTCAGTTTCTGGGTTAGTTACAGAAGAAACTTCACTAATTAAGACATCAGGTTGCTGAAGGCTCGGCTCCTCCCAGATGACCTTGGCATTCGGGTTTCTGGGAGGCCAGCGGAGCTCTCTTAATTTAGCCCAGCCCCTGGGCAGCGCTGGAGAGAGCAGATAAGCTTGACTGGGGAGGGCTGCAGACCTCCTTTCACTCTTTTGCTCTCTGACTTAAGCTTATTACTTTATATAAATCATATGACCCACACTATATTGTTAATGGAATTAAAAAATTCATCCATGATGCCTTGCAAGATAGCAACTGCTTAAAAATAGATCTGACTTCTATTCTTGTCCACATGTATAACAGTTTCCCTAGTTATATATCAAAATGTAAATATAATTTTGTTTATGCTTCTTTGAGTTACCATTACCCAGTTTCCCCATGGTATTATGTAATATTTCTAGTTAACTTAAAACTATAAAGCTTACTCTCACCACTGTAAGAGTCATACTTATTAATTACTGAGAAAACAGAAAAAAAGCATTTGGAAAGAAAGAAAGCAATTCATTTATAGTGAGTCTCAATTCCTAAAGGAAGCCATTATTCATACTTGGCATTTTCTTTTTAGATGATTTTCTGTGTATATTTGCATGGTTCTGATCATACTATTTATTTGGATTTGCATCCTGCTTTAAAAAAAATCAGAGCATGAACATTTACATATGATTACACACGAGAGTGCCTTTTAGCAGCTCCTTCCTGTGACTGTGTCAGCTGGCTTATTTTGTGCCAGTGGATCATTCCCCATTTTTCCTGAGATGAACTTACCTTGTTTGGGCAGCCGTGGAGAACTGTGGCACAAACTGAGCTTTGTGTTTATTTTCGGGAGTCCATTTTGATTCTAGTTTCTTTCTTTCTTTTTTTAAAGAAAGAGTGGACAGAGAGGGAGAGAGAGAGAGAGAAAAGCAGTCTTTGTTTAGTTTTTCATGTGACTTTCATTCCTCAGACACTTTGCTGTGGACTTGGTGCTGGGGTTTGAACTCTTATCCTCACACTTGCCAGGCAAGCACTGTAACAGTTGAGCCCCCAGCTCTAGCTCCTGCTCCAGCCCCTGATTCAGAGCTTGGCTGAATGGGACTGATGTGAGGTCCCTAGACCTTTACCCCATTGTAAAGCGTGGGTCCTGAGCCCAGTGAGGACAAGGTCTCTGGCTTAGCAGCCAGGGGCTATTTTCTCCTCATAGTATGGCTTTTTAAACATTCTCTTTGGGACTGGAGAGGTGGCTCAGTGTTTAGAGTGCCTGCCTGGCATGTGCAAGGACCCAAGTTCAAACCCCAGCACCACATACACAGTTAAGTGTTGGGAAAACAAAAACCTGATGGAAGAAACAAAGGACTGTCTCTTTTTAAAAAATTTAAAAAATATTCTCTTCATTGCAAGGTCAGTCTTGGCTTCCTTGTAGGCAGAAGATGAGCCTATGGACACTTGGGCTAAGCTAATGGGACATGGAGTTTGAATTTTTGAGAGTTAGATTCTATGGGCTGGAGCGGAGGCTCAGTCATTACGGCGCTTGCCTGGCATGTGCAGGAACGCAGGTTCAAACCCCGGCACCACGTACACAACTAAGTGTCAGAGCTACGAAAGCCACATGAAAAACTAAATAAAATTGATTTTCTCTCTCTCTCACTATCTCTTTCTCTTTAGGAAAAAAATAATCCTTAGTTAAAAGAAAAATAAAAGGAAGAAGAAAATTAAATTCTAGCCTCTTAATTGATTTCTCCACCCTGAAGGTTGCTGGCCTTTCCGGGGATTTTAGGGTGATAATCACAGTAGTAAGAACAACAGCTGAGCTGATGTAGTAACTGCACACTCTGGGCAAGATCTCACTTAAAACAACTCTAAGAAAGGTAATAGAAGCATCCCTATTTAATAGAAGGGCAAGTTGAGGCATAGAGTAAGTGGTTTGTCCAATGTTACACGGGAAGACACGGGAAATCCAGGATTTCAACCCCGGTGATCTGCTCCTTTATTCACGATGCCTCTCATTTAAACCTGGGTGTGACCAAAAAGGCACAAATGACCAGTGGAAGACAGGCCGCCTGCCTGGGGGCAGTGCTGCGTTTCGTAAGCCAGTGTGGGAATGCTGCCTGTCTTGGTATTGCCCTGTGCTCTGCAAGCGTTCGTTAAGCACCCGCTGTGTGCTAGGTGCCTGGGAGCATGGTCTGGTGAAGATGGCTGCTGGGTGTGCATTTGCAAGCACTCCCCAAGTGCACTTCTTTCTGGGTCTGGGAGGCCATGTCAGAGGCCAGGAGCTAAGCTGAGGTGACCAAGGAGGGAGAAGTCCTTTGTCTTCAGATGTGAACTCACTGTTGATGATGGGGGCAGGGTAGATCAAATGGAAGCACCTAGAAGCAATAGTACAGTTGATGTTGGCATAAAGCCTATTTTTACACAATTATAGCCTTGCCAAGGCACACTGAGACCACTTCCTGCTAGCTGCGATAATCTAGAAGTTGGCATCTTTTTGTCTCCCAGGACAAGACCTTGTAAATACTCTGTTGCCTTGTGGATGGAGCTCGTGCACACAGCAGGGAAGTATGTGAGAGCATGGCCTCTTCTGTGTGCTTCACAGGCCTTAGGGAGAGAGCAAGGGATGCGGGAATTAGCTTTTAGCCAGATCTGTGGCCCGACGGGAGAGGCAGAGCAGTGAGAACACATCTGTGGGAGGCTGGGGCTCCGTGCTCAGCACTGGAGGAACTGGGAGAAGGTAGGACTATCTGGAAAGACCCCCTCAGGCAGGTCTCTAGTCTCTGAACCCCCCAAGTGAAGTCTGGCCTTGAGATATGGGCTCCTGGACCCCAGGTGCTATGGTTCCAATGCCCCCTCCAAAACTCACGTTGACATTGGATAACCATTGTGAAAGTATTAAGAGGTGGGATCTTGAGAGGTGGTTGGGTCTGGGGACTCTGTCCTCATGAGTGGATTAATGCTTTTAATGTGGGGGTGGCTTAGCTATAGTGGGGGTGGGTTCCTGATGAAGATGGGTCCCCCCTTTCTATCTCTGTCACACGCATTTGCTCTCCTTTTGCCTTCAGCCATGGAATAACATAGCACCCAGGCCCTTGCCAGAGGCTGGCACCGTGTTCTTGGACTTCCCAGCCTCCGAAACCCTGAACCAAATGAACTTCTACTGCTTGTAGATGACCCAGTCTTTGGCTTCCGTTACAGCTAAAGAAAATGGGCTAAGACATCAGGACACACTTGCTGGGCCACTGTGGTGACAGCAGCCTCCCACACTCCCTCCTGACAGGTGCAGGCAAGCCCCATAGCCACATCCTGAAAAAGTGCATCTCATTACTCCCCCAAGCTCCCATGCAATTATGCTGTGACTGCTGTGGTTGCCAAAGGCTTGGAGCTGGGCATGCTGGGGCCTCCATCGATCATGGTGGGGGTGGAGATGAAGCAAGGTGGTCCAATCTTGGGCATCTTTGTGGTTAGTACACCTTTCTCAGACCTTTGTGTCTTTGTGAGAAATGTAGGACTTCAAGTCTTCAAGTCTAATGATTTAAGAATCCAGGGGATATCAACTAGAAGGGGAGGAATGAACAGCTTCTAAATTCAGTACACATAGGGTCCTGCTGCTGTTGACTTTAGAAATGCGATTGAAGAGGCCAAGAAAGAGCCTTTATGTCCTGGAGGCACCCCACCACATCTTCAGGAGCTGGGCACCTTTAGTGAATGGTTCACCTCTGTAATAAACACTTGCACTACCCTAGTGCCTTTCAAGATGCAAGCAGGGAGGTGCTCAGCCCTAGGGCTTCATCCCTGGGTATGGCTGCTGGGTAGTTGGGTGAGCTGTGCTCCTGGGTTGGGTGTGACTGCAGGGCTAGTAGAGCTGGGCAGCTGGGCAGTACTGGACAATTAAAAAAAAAAGAAGAGGTTCAAAATCCCCCTTTTCCTGAAACTCCCTGAAAGGTGAATTGGGGCATATGGAAGGCAAACTGCCATCTTGGAATGTGTGCTCATGCAGGGCCTGGACCTCAGAGTATGTGGGTTTATAAGCAAGGGGAAAATCAGGCCCGGACAGTGAGGTTAACTATAAACTCATTCCCCCTCAATCTGCAAATCCCCTCCTATGGCCCCACCAGAGCTGACCAGGTACATGTGCTACTGATAGGGTGACCAGTCATCCTTGGTCCTTGGACCTGGACCATCAGTGCTGGAGAGCGAGAGTGCTGGGCAGACCAAGTCCAGTTGGTCATGCTGGCTCCAGAGCCCAGGCTGTGTTTATATGAGCCCAGAGCTTTTTACTCAGGGTCAGGTTCATGGTGAGGTCTCTCTCCCTGTCAAAGGAGCCTCCCAAGGGGTTTGGGTGGACCATGTTTTACTTAGTTCCCAGCTCCTTGCTTATTACATAAAGGGAGTCACTAAGCGTTCAGTCACCTGGGGTGGGTACATCCTATTGGTTGGAGCACAAGTTCAAGCTTTGAGGAGAATGATAACTTCTAAATTCTAACCTGAACCCTCTGCTGATCTTTGCGTTACTATTGCTCAGTGCCTCAGTTTCCCCTGTAACTGTGTTTATATATCCACGTATCTGTCCATTTATTCTTGTCTGTATCACCCATCCATCAATCATCTGTTTATCCTCTTTTGCTCCAAACCTCACAGCAGTTTTGAGAATCACACAGTGTGCACCAGATCCATGGGGGTAAATGCATGTTTGGGAGCCTGTGTCATGGTTTCAGGACATTCCTTTTCCCCAAACTCCTCTGCATACATTTCCTTTCAAAGTGGCCCCACTGAGGCCTGGAAGCATCAAACCAGCTTCCCAAAGTGCCTTTTCCCCGTGCAGGCTTTGTGGGCACCTGGCACCGTAAAAGCCTGGTGCTGTTGCTGAGCCGCAGCATCAGGGCCACTGACGTCTCCGTCTCTTTCAGACCACCTTTGCCTCTTGCAAGCGTTTGCTGGGCGGGTGCGTTTCCTGAGTGGCCGCTCAGTACTGGATGTCACAGAACGTCTGTCAGGTGAGCATCCCCTGCCCTAACCCGCCCAGCCATCTGTCTGTGCTGCTTTCCTGGCATGAGGTAATGCCCACAGACCATTAAAAAAATTTTTTTTTTAAATTGATCATTTTGTGACAATCTCCACATTGTCAGAAGATAATCTTTGTTTTGGGTCAAAATGACGCAGGTACATGTGTAACCACGGAGTTTCCAAGAAATTCATGTACATTTCTTCCTCTTTGCAAATTCTAGCCCATTGAGTCTGTGTGAATTGGAAAAAGTGCCCGGCCAGACCCTGCCTGCTGGGGGCATGGTTGTTAGCAGACAACATTGTCTTTTAAAAATTTGTTTATTATTAGCTCAGCATGTTCTTACATATTGCAGGGATCGGTTGCTTCACATTCGTACGTGCATATGTAATGACAAAGTAACTTGAGCCAGATCCTTAGCCAGTATCTCCCTCCCCACCTTGCTCACTCCCACTCTCTTTTCTCCAATGTAATTCTCCCCTATTACATATATAATTTTTTCCATATACATGTATATTAATTTTTGAATTTTCAAGATTAAATGCCTTCTTATTATTTGACTTCTGAGGGGAGTCAAGTGTACCATACAGAATTAATAATCCCTCTTTTTGCTCTCTCTCCACCATCCCTGTCTCCTCTCTCCCCACCATAGCTATAGTTTCCCCAGATTATGTGTTATTTTGAATTTGGTATGTATAGTAAATAAGCTTGTCTATCTTATACCCTATTCTTGGTTTTATTCTGGCTTATGCAAATGAGAGAAAACATTTGACCTTTAAGTCTCTGGGTTTGGCTTATTTCATTCAGTATGATGTTTTCCATTTCCATCCATTTACCTGCGAAAGCTATGATATTGTTGTTTTAATATCTGAGTAGAACTCCAATATGTATCTCACAGTTTTTGGATCCATTCATCCAGTGAGGGGCATCTGGGTTGATTCCATAATTTAGCTATTATAAATTGAGCTGCTATAAACCTTGATGTAGCTATATCTTTGTAATACGCTGAGCAACACTGTCTTGAGAGTTAAATATAATCTGCCCCTCTCATGGCCTGGCAAGCAGGGCATGGGCTGGATTGAAGCTCACGTGGTCCAAGCTGGTGCTGGGCCTGTATCACAGGAAGGTGAGGCCTCAGACTAAATATCTTTGCCCATTCCAGCTGCAGATGAGGAAAACCCACTCCGATCAATTCTGCTTCTGCTTGGAGTCTGCAGGATAAGTTCTGGGTGATTTCATTCAAGGCTTCTTGCCTGCTCTGTGGCCTTGAGGTGCAGCATGGAAAGGGCACAGACTTTGGGGTGCATGGACCCATTTGTCATCCATTAATACTCAGCTTAGTTTTGTTCTCCTTCTTGTTTGCCAAATCCTCCTCCGGATCTTGGGAGGGTCCCACCACTGGAAGAGGCAGGAGGTCTGTCTATTCCTAAGTGCCTGCAGAGCCCCTAAAATGCACCCCATTAAATCCTCCAGAGGCTCTTGAGCTGTGTTAGGAGACCGTTCAGCAACCCCTGGAGTAGCCTCACTCTGCTCCCATCCTGGGCCTTCTTGAGCCTACCCTGGTCATCTGCCCTGGGTCATAACAAGTCCTGAAGAAGACAGATATTCCAAAAGCCTCTTTTTGGTAGAAATAAGAAAATGGAGCTCATAGAAGTGAAGCACCCAAGGTCTGTTGATGAGTCATCCAGGATTTGTCCCCAGGAGGCTGGCTGCAGACCCAAGCCCTCTACACTCTCTAGGCTGTCTCCCTGCCTGACTCCACCTTTGCCTCCTGGGTGCCAGCATGCTGGCTTCCCCGCTGGGGTCAGTCTCAGGTCCTCTGACCCTTCCCTGCCCACACGTGGCCCCTCTGCCTAGAAAACCCCACTCCAGCTTCTTTCTCCCCCTAGGTGACACCCACTTCATCCTAGTATTGTCCCCTTTCTTTCCCTTCTCTGTGCTTCTCAGGAGCACCTCCCATGGAGTACCACAAAGGTGCTGCCTCCTCCAGTGCCTTGTGGCCTTGGGCACTCAGGAGTCCTTAGCACAGGTGACCTAAGGACTTTGGCGCCAGCTACTAATTCTGGCTTATCCTCTGTCCCCTCTCTTGCCCCTGGCCTTGCCTCTGCACCCTGGTTGCATCTGCCCTGTGTCCCTGGTGTGGCTTCTTTCCTAGTATCCAGATGACAGACCTTCTCCCAAGAGGTGGGGTAAGTGAGGCAGGGCTGAGGGCAGTGGCAGTCATGGTGCAATGCTGTGGGCACCCTGAGGCCAGAGCAGGGGCACAGAACTAAGGTCTCTGGGAAACATGATCCTTTTTTGTTGCTCAGAATCCGCGTTCTCTGAAGGAATCCCTACCTGTCCTGTGCAGGTTACTTAGGGGCCCATAGGTGGGTGAGTAGCCTTACTTTCTCCACTTATTGTAATTTTTTCCATCTATTTCCAAGAAACTTCAAAAGCAGGAGTTTCTCCAGAGCTCTTCTGCTAACTTGGTGTTATCTAAAAACAGAAAAAAATTTCTTTTGACACAAAGCATGGACTAATAATAGCCCAGCTTAATAGGAGTAAATCTTTGGCTAATGACTTCAGCTGCCTTCTAAGCTTGAGTTTAATAGAATTTGCTCTCTCACCATGGCTCCCAGAAGGGCTTCTGAGCCTTTGCCAGCTTGAGAGACAGACCCAGCAGCCAGATGACCTCTGCACCTGAGGAATGTAGCTCCAAGACAGCTTGAGTTTTGTCAGCAGAGATGTGAGCAGGGGAGGCAGCGTGGGCCAGAGGCAGGCTGCTCTTCCTAGGGGCACCTCACTGCTCCAGGTTGCAGGAGGGGAGGGTAACTTGGCCACACCCTGAAAGCCAGAGCAGCCTCTCCTGGTGGCCTGGGATGGCCTTTGACGTGGGTGACAGTCCTGGCACTTGCTGTGATGTTGGAGGTGTGGGTGCAGAGTCAGCCGGCTGCTGGGCATCCTTGGGTTTAAAGGGTAAGGGGATTCGTCACTCGGAGGAGGGTTTGCAAACATGTTCACTCCTCCTGGATTGCTCTTGCTCCTATCCTGAGGTTTGACCAGATGCTGGGAGCCATGCTGGCCTCGTCCCCTGCTTGCTGTTTTGCCTGTGAATGCTTCCCCTGAGAGAATCTTGATTTCTGTCCCGAGCAGTTTTTCCTCTGTGTTTGTGGGGACTTTCACAGGATTGTGACCAGGGGTGTCTGCCTTTTTCTTCTCCCCTCGGATGCAGGGAATCATGTGACCATTATGGACACTCTGCATCTTTGTGTTTGCATACCCCTTCTTCCATAAAAAAATTAAAAAGTATATTTCAGAACCGGTTGGTATAAATAGGAATATAAATTAGGCTGGATATATTAATCTTTCTTCTGATGTTAAAAGAAATTAAAATTTTTGGAACTGGTTGTGGCAGCACACACCTGTAATCCCAGCGACTTGGGAGGCTAGGGCAGGAGGATCACAAGTTCAAAGCCAGCCTCAGCAACTTAGTGAGACCCTGTCTCAAAATAAAAAATGAAAAGGGCTGGGGATGGAGGCTCAGTGGTTAAACACCTCTGAGTTCAATCCCTCGTACCAAAAAAAAAAAAAAAAATTGTGATGAAAGATTCCTAAAAGAACATTGCCTACCAAGACCAATTCAAGATGGAATAAAAAACTGGGCACGGTGGCATGTGCCTGTAATCCTAGCAGCTCAGATGCCTGAGGTAGGAGGATCACAAGTTCAAAGCCAGCCTCAGCAACTTAGCAAGGCCCTAAGCAACATGGTGAGACTCTCTCTCTCTCTCTTTTTAGAGAGAGAGAGACAATGAGAGAAAGAGAGAATCAATTTTATTTAATTTCTCATGTGGCCTTTGTTGCTCCAACACTTCATTGTGTACGTGGTGCTGAGATTTGAACTCGTGTCCTTGCGCATGCCAGGCAAGTGCTGAAACTGCTGTGCCACTGCTCCAGCCCAAGACCCTCTCTTGAAATAAAAATGAAAAGGGTTGGGAACGTAGCTCAGTGGTAAAATACCCCTGGGGTCAATCCCTGCTACAAAAAAGAAAAAGAAAAAGAAAAATTTCATGGACCCTTAAATGTACCAGGATATTTGGGCACTAAGCACGGGGGAAAGTCAGCTCTGCTAGGCTGCTGGCCTTTGAAGGAAGGGGTCCATCTCCCAAGAGAGGGTAGTGGGAGGGGAGAGACTCCCCAGTTTAAGTGACCTCCCTCTCTTCTTTCTGACAGTGCTGGTGGCCTCAGTTTACCCCCGAAAGCCTCAGGCTGTGGAGCGGCATGTCCTTCCTGTCCTCTGGTACTTCCTGAACAACATGACCGGGAATGGCATCCTGCCTGGGCGTGGGGGGAATGTCCGCGCTGTGGTGTGTCAACTGTCCCACAGCCTCCAGGAGCAAATGGGCCCCCGCCTGCAGGACTTTGCCACTGGACAGTCAAAGCAAGTCCTCAAAATGCTCCAGGAACTCTTAGACACGGAATCCCCAGGAGGCAGCCACAAGGTCACCAACAGAGAGATGCCACCTGACAGCAAGCCGGCTGGCAGCTCTTGCTCCTTTCAGCTGGACTAAGGATGGGCCTTTAATATTTTTTACCTTATTTTATTTTTATGATGGAATAATCTGCCGATCTACTTCCTCCCCTAGAGTCCCTGATGTATATAGTATATTTTGAAGTAGAAATAAAAGAATTGCTTATTTTTCTAAGGTTTTCTTATCTTGCATTTTTGTAACCTCGGCGAATTTAATAGGTGGGATTACAAAATAAAATGAAACATGAAAATAGCAAAATTAGTTGCAGATGAAATTGAGACAAAGAAGGAGGGAGAAAAAGGGTAGCGGTTATGGTTTGGATGTGAGATGCCCCTGAGAGCCCATGGTTAGATTATGAAAGCTGTAACCAAATTAGGGGATTAATCCACTTGATGGATTAATAATCTGGAAGGTCTACTGTGCTGGGTGGTAACAGGAGGGTCACTAGGGGTGTGCCCTGGGGGCTTGTGTCTTTTCCCCAGCTCCTCCTTCTCTGTCTCTGCTTCTGCCTGCCATGAGCTTCACTTTGCCCTTCTCCCGTGATGTCGGTTTCACTTGGGCCCAGAGCAACTATAGACTGGACATCTGGAACTGTGAGCTAAAATGAACATTGCCTCCTCTCAGCTGTTCTTGTCAGGCATTTTGGCCACGCTATGAACAGCTGGCTAACTCAGCGCAGACCTACCTGCTGCTGGCAATTCACAGGTACAGCCTCTGTGAGCAGCTGGACAAAACCTCCTGAGACCCAGAGCCCCAAGTTGGTCCCTGCAATTCTGGTCCATTCGTTATTGACCCAATTAGAGGCAAGTGGAGCAAACCTCTCCAGGCAGTTTGTGCTTTTTCCTGGCAAGATCTGCAGCACAGCACCTCTTAGTCCTATAGGAACCTCCTGGTGGGATCTGCCTGGCTTGTCAAAAGCCGAGGGGAATGTGACATTTGTGTCACTGAACCTTCTCTAGAAGTTGGCAGAGTGGCTGTTCTGAAAAGGACTATAACTGGAAGGTACTTCAGGCTTGAAACACTGGAAGTGGCATAGCCCACTACACATTGCACAGGTGCTTGGTGTCTCTGAAGCCAGGTGGATAATTGCAAGTGACCACAGTTGGAGCGGTGTGCTGAGCACAGCATGAGCCAGGACGTGACGTGAGGAAGCAGAGAGAGGTGTCTGTCGTTGGAAAAGCCAGTGAATGGATCCTTGGCAGGGGTAGGGTGTGGTCCATTGTGGACTCAGGCTCTGGACACAGTAGGGGTGACTCTGACTTGGCTGGGTCAGTGGCAGGTTAACAACAGTGTACGGGGTGTGGGGACATACCCGGTAAGGCAAAGGGTGAAGTGGTGGGTGACAGCTCAGCAGATTTTCTGGCAGGTCCCACCGGAGGAACTTCTGTCCACTGTTACCTGCCCCTAGGTATGACATCAGCCATACCACCTTTCTAATTCCCTCCTGGACTGTGTGGCCTGGGAAAGTCCTCATTGCCTGGCAGAATTTGGAGGGGAGCTCCATGTGCCCTGGGGTGAAATTGGACACTTGGAAATCAACCTGGCTTTTCATAGACTCTAAAGTGTGACTTTGGGTAATTCTAGTCCTAGTATGAGCTTCTTCTCACCTGATTGTGACCCAGCAGGGGCTTCCCTGAAGCCACCTTGCTTTTGGTCAATTCTGGCTAAGCCAGGTTCAAGGCCTACTGAACAGGGAGCCAGTCAACGATCCCCAAGAGACTGATTTTAAATGTTTTTAGTCTTATACAATGTAATTGATTGTGCTTGCTTGTTGTTTGAGAAAGCTTTTTTAGTTGGGCTGGGAAATCTGAATTTTCTGCTTGCTAAGATCTGAGCATCAATCAGAATATTTCATGGATTTGTAGGGACATAAGAGCCCAGGGACATAGTCTGGCAGAGATTTTGAAGGCTGAAATTAAGCTGAACCGCATTTTCCTGTCTTCCATATCCATCCACACAGGGAGCTCCCTGTCTTTGGGTTCTGTACTCACCCTCAGGGGTGGAGGTGTTGAAAACAGTAGAAAGCAAAGAATAAATTTGTGCCCTATTCTGTTTTCCTATGTGACTTCAGGTTTCAGCTGCTGGCCATACCCCTGGCACAATACTGCTAGGCAAGGGCTGGGTGGTTTTGGTGTAGCTTGGGAAATTTAAATCTCAAAAGAGTTCCCCACATCATTGCTTATAAAATAAAGGAAGGACAGCACATTAGTAACCAGGGCCTGGGCTGCAAGACCTCAGGGAAGGCAGTCATGGGAAATGAAGATTGTCCTGAGAGTGAGGGGAGATTGGAGCCGAGCCCACCTGTTCTCTGCAGGCTCTGTTTGGGCCAGAAATTCTACTTAGGTAAGATGCTCCTGGGGTGGGAAGGTAGCCTCTAGCTGTGGCAAGTCTCTCCCTCTCTTTTTCTTCCTCCTCTTTAAGTGGAAGTTCTGAGATTTGAGGAAAATTTGCCTTCAGACACTGCCTCTTGTTCAGCTCCTTCCTTCTGGGGTAGTTGTGTCTTTGGAGCTGTGCGTCAGAACCACCTGACTAGATTTAGAGAGTGCTGGGCTGGAGCGGAGGGTTAGCAGTGGAACACTTTCCTGGCATGTGCGAGGACTCTGGTTCGTAACCCCAGCACCACATATACAACTTAAGTGTTGAGAAACTGAAAAACCAGATGATAAATAAATAAAATTGATTCTCTTTTCTTTTTTTCTCTCTCTAAAAAAAAAAAAAAATTGTCTGGGCTTTTTTTTTTTTTTTCTTTTCCTGTACTGGGGATGGAATCCTGGGTCTTGTGCATGCCAGGCAAGTTCTCTACCACTGAACGACATCCCCACCCCTCCCTAGGTCCTTTGACTCATTTGCTCTTAGTTGGGGTCAGGCAGATTCCTGCCTCCTTCCTTTCTTCCTTCTGTCTCCTTTTCTGTTCAGGTGATTTTGATCTGTGGCCATATTCTGAAATCATAGTGGCTTTGACCCTGAAGGCTCCAGGCCCACCAGTTCCTCTGTGGCACAGTCCTGGAATGTCCTGGGGTTGAAGACAGACTAAGGCCAGGCACTGGAGTCAGAGGCCTGGGCTCATTAAGTCCAGGCCCTATGGCTTGCTAGTGTGTGGCTCTGGACCCCTTAGTCAACCTCTGTGATCTTTACTTTCCTTTTCAATCTAGGTGTGTGTGTATGTGTCTGGGTAGTTCAACAGCAATACCTGCCTTAGCCCAGCTGCTGTGCAGATTACCGAGATCATTCTTGTAAAGCACTTAGCCCATGGGCATAGGGAACACTTGACAGACATTGGCTATGATGCTTTGGGAGTCACTGTTTTAGAAGGAGTAGGGATCAGGGCCTTATGGGAGCCCTGCTGCCCTTGAAGTTGGAGGAACAAACAGTATGCTGGGGATTTGTGGAGCCTGAGACTATCAGCCTGTGGGGGGCTCGTTTTGGAGATGGGGCCTTGTCTGCCTTCTCCATTAGGATGTTAGTGCCTTTCTCACCTCCATTAGGACGGTAGCACCATTCTCTCCTTCCAGGGGTTTATATTTCTCTGGTTGCCTGTTCTTCTGCCCTTGCTTGACAGGCCTTCATTGGCTTTCCCCCTCTAATCCCTCCTGCTACCAAGATCATTCCACAGAAAAATCTATGTCCAGTGTTGGGAATTAAGCAAAACTTCGTTGGCCAAAGAATGAAGTGGGGGACCCATGCTTGCAGATCAACTTCTTGACTCCAGGGAACTGAGGGGTTATAGATATGGAATGGGATGAATGAGGGAGGAAGAGGCTGATAAAGGAGAAGATTCATGTATTCATGTCTTTTCTGGGACTGGATGGAGATCATCTTAGAACTTGGGTGCCACCTCTTTTCACGCTTATCGTGGTCTGCTGTTTCTGGTCATGGTGGCTTGTAGACATCCCGAGCCTTGAAGTGGGAGGAGCAAGGCTTAGCAAGTGTAGGTGAAGTTAACCCTATATAGTTATAGTTTTGGAAGAAACATTTCTCAAATAATCAAAGTGTCTGTGTGAGATGAGTAGAATCTGACACTGAAGTTAAGGCTGCAACAGGAAGACAGAGTTGACAAGCCTCTCATCCCATTCCGGTCACCCATCAAACCTCTGCAGGTCCAATGAAGGGTCAGAGTTTGCAGCAGAAGTGACCTTCAGGTCCCTGGAAACTAGTCCAACTGTCAGAGGTGAGATCTTGAAGCAAAACTAGCGGGAGCCTAAAAGTGTATTGCTCAGCCGCACAACTTCCAAAATTAGTGATCGTTCAGTCAACTAAGATCAAGTGAAGCTAGTGGGTTTATTTAGTTGTTTTTCTTTTTCCCCCAGTAACATTCCCACTGGAGAAGGAAGCCTGGCTGCTCTTCTCCCTCCCAGGATGTTCCCTTCCCTCCATTCCTCTGGACTCTTGGAGCTGGAGGCAGAAAGATTTGGAGGACAGCAGAGTGCTTTCTGGCCCAAAGCATTCCCTTTACAACTCAGTACTGCCACTAGGAGAGAAAGGCGGGATGGCGAGGGCAAAGAGCATACCTTCCATTCCCCTTGGTGGAGGCAGGAATATAGAGGCCTGGAAAGGGAAGGTGGAGGAAGAGCCAACCTCTAATCCAACATATACAGTGTTTTGGGATCTGTTGTTCTTTCACCCTTGAAGGAAGGGATTGTTTTTCTCATTTCCTGATGAGGACACTGGGCCCTAGAGAGGCCTAGAGAGCTCCTCAGCTGGCGCACAGGGGCTGTCTGGGAATCTTGTTAGAGGGCAGACTGATTCACGAGGTCTGGGTGGGGCTTAAGATTCTGCAAGCTCCCAGCTGATGTCAATACTGCCAAGCTGCCAAGATGCTGGTCTGATAGGGACCCCACCTTGGGGGCCAAGCCTAGGAAGCCGCTAGAGCTTGGATCTGAACTCAGGTCTGTTTCACTCCAAAGCCCCTAACCCTCTGACCTCTTCCCTATAGTAGCTCCAAGAGATTTTCCTCTCTCTGGGTCATTCTGAGCCCTTTGAAATGATTAACTGAAATCCTGTGGATACCTGCAGAGAGGGGCAGAGAGGGGCAGTTTAGTCAGCTCTGATCATCAGCACATGCTGTGGGCACTTGTCTGTGCAACCACGGCCTCTGCTGGGGATTATATGAAGATAGCCAGAATCTGAAGCATGGACTATCCAGAATTTGCTATTGCAGGGGAGTCAGCCATGATTACTAGACTCTCAGAAGCAGGCGGCGGGGTGTTAAAGACTTCTAGTAGGGAAAAGAGCAATTTTGGGTGTATCTTGACTGGAGGCTGTTGGCAGGAATGTTGTGAGCATAGTAGGGCCGATGGTCCACTTGCTACAGCCCTGTCTCTGGTACTTGGTACAGGGCAGGTCCCTGTGTTGTGTTCCAGCCAGGCTTCCTGAGGACCTCAGTGGTCTCCACACACTCGAGGGCTCCGGGTTCAGGACCTCTGCCGCAGTCTGCATATTCTGGTTGTTAGGTTCCCAGGCTAGCTCACTACCTAAGTGAGATTCTCTGAAACATGGTTAATATTAAGAATTTCTTGGGGGAGGAGAAAGGAGAAGATGGACTGATGCTTGTCAAAAACTCAGATTCTTAGTCTTGCTACTTAAGTCTCTGGAGGGAAGATTCTGGGAATCTGCAGATGACTAGGTAAGTCTAATGGTAAGTCCTAAGATGAGGGAGGGGGAGGAGCAGCCCTGCTGCTCCCAGCTGGGGTCCTGCAGAATGGGGTGGCATTGCCAGCACACCATACCAGTGCTCTCTAGGTGGGTATTTCTGGTTGGGGACCATGTAGGGGCTTTATTCCTGGCGCTTATTCACGGGGGTGGTCTGGTTCCTAGTATTCTATCATCTGGTTTTCAGTGAAGAAGTTATAACATTTGAAGGCTTTGTTTTGTTTTAATCATGGCTTTATAATTACCTCTCCGTGGGTTGACAACTGCTATTAGCATCACCTTGGGTTCTCCTTGAGAATTTTTACATCCAGAAAGTGATCCAGCACCTCTGGGGCCACTGTCAGGAGCCATTAACTAAACAATAGCTTTCAAAAGTCACCAGGTTTTGTAAACACAGCCAATCCTTTCTCCTTCCTAAGAACAGAGGGGAAAAAAACGTAGATAACTAATTTTCATGAAGGCAACTTGTCTCCCAGGGTCTATATTTTCCTTTCTGTCTCATCTTCTGGCTTTCACGGCTTTGGGGCACAGGCAGTAAATTCAGTGCTCTCTCCAGAAGGAGCCTGCAGCTGCTCTTGCCAGAGGATTGTCACCTGGCAGCCGCTATGTGGGTACATGGCAAGGAGGAGCAAAAAAAAAAAAAAAATTTTTTTTTTTTAAAGATTTTCCTTCCCCCTATAATGCTAGGAGAAATTTGATATATGTGCATTGGGGCACAGAGGAGTGATTGGGGCTTGTAGAGGGGATAAGTGTTTAAAATTCTCTTGAAAAATTTGTGTTTCCATCCAAGCTATTTTAAAATGAAGGGCTAAAATTATAACTTGACTTTGGTTAGATATGAAAAATAATTTCCTACTTGTAAGCATTGGAGCGGGGGGAAGGAAAAAATTTCCCCGTGAAAGTTGTAATGTCTTCTTCCAGAACTTCTCCCTGCCTCCCAGAATCATATAGATGCTACTTGCAGCAGGTGTGGGTATGGAGGTTGGCCCAGGGCAGAGAAGCCTGTTCTGCCACCTGGTGACACATCTTTGAGCAAAATATGGCATGAGCTCTCAGCCTCACCTTTTTGTTCATTTGCAAAAGGTATTGAAAAAAATACATTGTTCATCATCTCAAAAGGATTTTTTTCAAATCATTTAAGGAAACAATGTCAATAATTTTATTTTGAATAGGAGTGTTACATACAAAGGAAAAGGTGTAATTGTTATTGACTCCAGCCTCACACCAGTGCTCTACGGCAGACCTGTTTAGGAGCCGAGGTAATTGCCAACCATCTATCTGACTGACAGACGAGCCTGCGACTCCACGTGGGGAGAAATGAAATTCAGAAGCTTAATTTGTTTTTTTCCCATTTGGGATATCTGACACATGGACCTGTGATTGGAAGGAATATGCTTTAAAGTCTTTTCATTTTGAATGACATGGAAACCTTCAAAGATGGAAGTCAGTTCTCACTGAGTTTGACAGTTGTTCTCAACTTTCCCCAGGGATCAATGGGCTGCTCTGGAATGAGGGGGAAATGGTACCAAGTTCTTTTCTGAAACAGAAGCTGAAAGTGCAGAGATGGGCAGAACTGAACATTAAAAACAAAATGAAACGAAGAAAATGAGAGCAAAAAGGGCCAATAAGATTCTGAACTCAGTTTCCCAAGATGCCTCAAAAAGGTGGTTTAAAAAGACAGGTTTGCCCTTGTCTTTCAGGTGGCAGGAGGAGGAGGAGGGGGAGGCTGTGTTATCACTGCTGCTTTATAGATGAAGAGACAGGCCCAGAAAAGCCAGATCACAGGGTGGGGTTGTGGAGGTGTCAGGACTCAGCCTCCTGTGTCTTAGTCCCAGTGGGCAGGAGTGTGAGCAACTGCGGCTCCCCAGAGGGGGCGTTGCCCTTGCCACATCCCTATCTCTTCCCCTTCCTCCTCTAGCACGCCTTCTGGTTGGCCATTTCTTCCCATTGAGGCTGAGCAGCTTTGTCCCTGAGCAGTAACGAGTCCTGTTTGTGCTGTTATTGCAGCCAAAGCCAGTCACTGACTCATGCACGGGACTTTAAGGCTGTCCGGAATGACAGCATTCAGAATCCAGAGGGCCTGTTCAGTAGAAGGCTACAGTCACCTGATGTGGGGCCCACAGACCAGTGGTGAAGGGACTTTCTGAAGTCCATGAGTGTAATCAAGCTGGCAGAGTCCAGAGCCCTCCATAAAATTGAATTAGAGTACTGAGTGAATTAACCGTTTGCTCCTCTTCGTGTGTGATGTATCTTTAATTACGTTTCATAAAAACGTCTGGATGGATTGATGGAACTTTATTTAAATTTTAGGTAGGCGCAGGGAGTAAATGATAGTGCAATATAACATGTTCTGTTAATATAGGTTCAAGACCGATTCACTTTATGGCAGTTCAACACAATCTTTGATGTGGGGCTACTTAAAAATATATTACCTTGGAAAAGATTTTCTTTGGAAGATAGAGTGGGTGCTTGGCAGCTTGTAAGGAGTCAACCAGACGATCAATCGACAAACATATCAACACTTGTAATTCACTGTACTGGCTCCCCTGATACATGCAAAACACGGGTTTATTTCAGAAAAAGAATATATTTCTCCAAATCCCTTTCATTCACTTGGTAGGATTTACAAGGCAAAGTCTTATCAAACATAAGCTCTTCACAATGAAAGAAGAAAGTCTCTTTGGACTGACTGTCTGCCCTGAATTTTCTATCTCTGTGGATTATTTTAGGTTCTGGACCTGGTGTGTGACCTGAGGAAGGAGAATAGATGGTGTTTATAGTAAACAACGGCACAGACCCAAGCCAGAGAGAGGTTGTATATCATCTTGAGGATTGTATTTATACTTGCAAAAAACTTTCGCTCTTCTGCCAGAATATTGTGTTTGCTTTTTTTCCTGCATGAAGCCTTTTGATGGAATCAGAAAATTGTGTTTTTCCCCTTGGGGCAGATTTGTTTGTAGTGTTGCTAATGTGTTAGATAAAGGCTGGGCTAAGCAACCCTTCCCCACAGCTCTGGGGTCCCCATATTGAGGAGGAAGGCTGGAACCGCCAGAAAGGAGTTGGCCCGAATAAGGATAAGGGTACGGTAGACACCACTTAAATCTATCTGTGAAGGCTTCTCCTTGTCTTTACACCCAATGTTCCTCCTTGGTTTCTAAGTCTATGAAGAAAAGGTATAGACTCATGAATCCCTGATAGGCTGGGCCCATAGGCTTAATTAATAAAGAAAAATTGTCCCTTCTCCTTTGAGCCAAGGAAGTGAATTTATCCCAGCAAGGTTGAGGTCCTTTGGTGAGGGAGAGTGGTAGGCAAGAGAGGCCCATCTGAGAGGCTATGGCTTTGAGTTTGCCCCTCACCGCCACCAGCAATGCGCGCTCCCAGGCAGAACTGAGGCCATGAACTGTGGAAAGGCCTGGTCTCTAGGAGGGGTACAATTGAGCAGATGCCACAAGACTGGTTTGCTGTGGTGGATCTAACTTTGTGAATGGTCTGATTCAAGTGTAACTCAAGCTAGGTGGATCTAACTTTGTGAATGGTCTGATTCACATGTAACTCAAGCTAGGTGAAGGGAGCATGGTGGCCAAAACCTTGCATTTTTGCCCCATCTGCTCCTGTGGCAGCTTTGCACTACTTTACTCTTGACCTTCACTGGCCCTCAGTTCCTAGATCTTTGGCCTTGGCAACCCTGCCCACCTACCCCGGGGAGCAGCTCACTTGGAATTCCCACAGTCTTTGGGCTACTGGGCTATACAATGGTGACATCAACTCTAGTTGCTGCTGCCTGGACCTGGTAGTGGCTGGGGCCTCTTATCACATCACACATAGGAACTTAGGGCAGGAACCTAGCACTATCCTGGTACACCAAGGTGCTCAGTAAATGAAGAAGTCCTCTAGAAGGACAAGAGAGTGTCACAGGCTGATGATAGGAACTGGAGGCTGCTGTCCCCTTCTGTGCTGCCTATGACATGGCAGGAGTGAGTGTTTGCTGCTGCTTACCAGCTCAGTCTGGGGTGACACCAGGTCTCAGGGAGCCTTCTGCCATGCACACATATGGCGCTCAGCAGTAGTTCATTCTAGATTCTTGCAGGGAGTTCTCTACGATGCTGACCCCTCTAGGCTGAGTAACACGATGCCTGGCTCCGAGCTGCCCACCTCTAGCTCTTTCACCGCAGTGAGGGGCACTCAGCTCAGCCTTGATTTCTACCATGAGACCCTTCAAGGAGGGAGGCCTGGGCTGGTGGCTCCCCTCGCCTCCCTTAAGCTGATCTGGCTCTACTTCATATCCTCGTACCAGAAATTAGACTTTTTATTGTCCCTGTGGTTATGGCCTACATTGTTCCCCTGTCCATCCACTGTGTCTCTCTGTCCAGTTCCTGCAACTGATTTTCCGCCTGCAGGAATCCTGCTCCAACTCCTTGCACAGGGCAGAGCCCACTTTCCCACCCGTCCTCTAGGAAACCACCTACCTGTGAGCTGTTCTCACGGGCCACCCACACTGCCTCCTGCTGGCTTATCCAGGACCTACCCTTTGTTTTGACCTTGTTTAACTTCCCAATCATATGGGCACAGTGCCCAGGTCCATAGCAGTGGTTCATTATCAGGCTCTGGTCCCGCTCTGCCTGTTGCCTGCAGTCCAGGCAGATCCCAGGCGTCTACCCTGAGGGGTGTGGTTCCACCCCAGAACTGGTCCAGCTGTGTAATGAGCATTGCTTTGGGATAAGCCACACTAGCTAAAAAAATGTGTACAGACAGTTCCAATAGACAGGAGAGTGTGACTCCTCTAGGTACTGTAATTGCATGTTTGTTAGGTGTCTTTGAAGAGATAAGCCCCATCACCCTTATTTTAATAACTGGACGAGTCAGGTGAGATTCATTTACCTGGAGTCATGGCTAATTCCTAGAGTCCACTGTAACGTGTACTTGAGCCCACGATCTATTTTAACAAAGAAAGGTTTTGAGGTCTATAACGTATGAAAATGAGCCCCCTTGCTGTACCCGTGGGTGAGAATTCTTGTCTTTTGACAACCCACTGCTGCATCGAATCACCCAATTACTGCAAATTCTTTTCTAAATAGAAAGCACTCCACAGCCTCCAATGGAAGCATTCCAAGATCCACAGCAAATATCTAGCTCATTGGCAGAAGCAGTTATTTTTTTCCTTTTTGGCATAAACAGCCGTTCTTTGCTTTAATTTTCACTCCTGTAGAAGGTCTGCAGATGACCTGGGAATAATCTTGGCCAAGAAGCCTCAGGGAGTGGGGGGTATAGAAATGAGATCACCCATGCCATCTTGCCAACTCCAGTGCCCACTGGATGCGGAGAATAAGCTGCTTTGTTTAGGAGGCTTGGTTGTGTCCATCTAGTCCAGAAAGCATCCCCTCAGCTTGCGTAGGGTGGCACGAGTATTGATACACACTGAGGCCAAGGGCAGCATGGCCCTGGCTGGGACTGGAAATTTTAAATTGATAGCCTGGGGCTGAGCTGGGGCACTGGAGGAAGCGGGATGGGGATGGGTGGGGCTGTGCGTTCTAATCCACTGCAGCCTTCCCCGCCAGGGGCAATTAGCTTCTAAACGAAGCTCTTATGGAGGCTTCAAAGCTTCACCAGCACTGATCCTTAAAAACACCCAAAGCTTTCCCACCAGTTGTACAACTCTGAACACCGTAGGCGGATGGGGTGATGGAAGAAAGGAGGATAACATAATGTAACGGAAAGAGCACAGATGCTAGGGCCAGCCAAGTCCATACCAACTTTTGCTCTATTATTATTTTTTTAATCTGTTGACTTCTGGCAAAACACCCGGGGGGCCTCCTCCCCACACTTTGTTTTTCTTCTCTGTTTACCTGGAGAATACTATTTATTTCGTGCACTGTTGTGGGGATTAAATGATTTCCTGACTGCCTTGGGTTACCAAGTAAAACACCTGACCTATTAAGCATATAATAAATCCATTTCCTCCCTAAATTAAGGCCACTGCTTGAAGGGTTAAAGAGTGTCATCATGGTGTCTAAAGTTTTGGGTAATCTTTGAATCCCAAGGCAGAGCAGGATCTGGGACTGACAATGGCTATTGCATGAAGTTTATCAGCTCCACTGCACAGCATCTTCAAAGCCTTTCCAAGACTCTACCTGTGAGGCAGTGCGGATGCATGGCTGTCATCTTGAGCCTTACGGGGTGACTTGTCAGTGTGATCCCATTGGCTAGACTGTCAGGCCACCTTCTGCTGGGGCTGGGTCTCGGGCTGGGCCATGTCCTGGACATGGCTGGTGCGGGCCTCTGGCTGCAGCCCATAGCCCAGCACACAGAGCTCTGGTGGAGAGGAACACCTGCTTCCATCACCGTGCAGTTCCTGGGCACAGGGGCTGCTCCAAGTTGCTGCGCCCAGCTTGGGGCTCTCCTCACTGCTGCTGCTGAGAGGAAGAAGAGCAGATCAGACACTCTCTGCTGGTCCCTCTGGCTCCCTCCCTCACACCCCTCTGGCCCTTTCTAGGCCTCTCCTCCCCACTGATCTTGTGGGGCTGGGCTGTTCTTGCTGCCTGGTCTGGCATGGAGGGAACCAGCTCCCAGGGCCTCAGCTGACAGGTTGAGTCCTGTTCCTTCCCCCTGATGCCCAGGATCCTGGTGCTAGGAACAAAACAACTTCCCCAGGAGTGCTGGAGCTTGGTTTTGTTTTTGTTTCTCAAGCACTTCTTGGTTAATAAAGGGCTGGGCTTAGCTAGTGGAATTAAAAACAATGACAATAACAGCAAAGAAAAAGCTTCCCACGGCTGCCACCCTTTTCCTGATTGGAATAAAATGGAAACTGCTTGGCCCGCCTTGCCCATCATTTGGACAGAACAGCTTTTCCCAGCAGCTCAGTGACACGGCCAAGGGGCACTATGCATGGGGAAGGGATCCCACATCATCTCCAGTCTGACTGTACAGGCTCTTGAAGAGCAGAATGGAGGGTGTCACAAAGCGCAGAGCAAGCTTAGTGGAAGGGACCACCTCCAAAAGCCACGCTGGCTATCTGCTGGTAGACTGGCCTCAGGAAACCTGGAGAGCATTGGAGTCTGCCTGCCTGGGTTCACGTCCTGGCTTTTCCGCTTCCCAGCTGTGTGCCCTGTAGCAGGTTATTAATCCCTCTGAGTCTGTTTCCTTCTCTGTAAAGTAGAAATCGTAATAGTGCCCCTCCCATCAGGCACTGCTGGGTGTCAGTGTTGGATGTAAAACCCTTAGTGTGTGGATGGCACGTAAGCGCATAATAAATGGGTAGCTGTCACTATGGTGCTACTTTGTAAAATTAATAGGAAGTCACACCTGGAAAGAATGCTAGGGAGCACCCTTGCACACTACTGGTGGGTCCCTGAGGCTCAGAGAGGTGGGGTCTTGGTCAGAGCTCTTAACCAGTCACACCAGGACCACGGCAAGTGCTCTGTCCTCCATGTGCAGACCAGAGGGCCCTTCTCTCTGCCACTGACAGCGCGCTCTTGACTTTCTGTGAGCTTTATAAGGAAGTGTGCTCAGCTCTGCACTAGACACCAAACCAGTGGAGGACAAGTTTGCAATTGGATCTGAACAGCATTGAGGTAGTGGGAGTGGGGGTGGACGCATGGCCAGAGCCAGTCTCATCCATGTCAGCCTCCGGCCCCCATCAGAGGCCCTCACAGGTGTTCAGGGCCCAGCACAATCTGTGGGTTGCAGCTGCAACCTTACTTCTTCGCCTCGATCCCCCTGGGGAGTGGATAGATGCAGGGTGCACCTCATCCCTGACCAGCCTCCAGCTCCCTGCCTGGAGGACTGGCAGAAAGGGGAGTCACATGCGCAGAGGAAAGGCCATGGCATGACACTCTGGAGGCTGACATGGGAGCCTGACGTCCAGGCTCCATGTCTGCGGAGGTTCAAACCAGGAGGCTGATTTTCCTGGGTGTTACCCAGTGGTGGGGTTCTACTGCTTCCTGGTACTGCTAGGGAGGAAGGCTACCAACTGCTGCCTTGCTGCCACTGCCCCCTGAGCCAGAAGCCTGAGTGGGGGCTGCAGAGAGCCTCTGCCTCATCAGTTGAGGCCCCCAAAAAATACAAGCTCTGCATTTAGGGGAGAAAGTCTGGACCCTTTTTGAGTGTACCCAGTGCTCCAACATTCTGAGAGCTGGAGACTGCAGCTCCACTAGGGGAGTTCAGCTCCCACCTAACAGTCATTGAACCTCTGAGGACTGCTCCTGATCACCAGGGCCCCAAAGTCAAGAGGATATAGCATGCAATGACAAGAAGGGAATCAATGCCAAGTGCAGGCCAGTTGATCCTGTAAACCTGTTGGGCTGCAAGATGTAGTGGGGTGACCAGTCCCTGCAAGTCTTTGCTTGGGAAACAGCCTCTTCTGAGCAGTCTGTGGCTCTCTGGCATTGGCTTGTTGCTCGATATTTGGGAAATGATTCCCTGATCTCTGCTATTGTTTTCTCGTGGGCAGGATGGCAGAAATATACACTTGCCCTCTACAGAGGGGCAAAGGCCCAGTACTCTTCTAGCTGCTAACAAATATTCATCCCTGGGGGCAGGGTGGAGCGGTGATGAGTATTTTCCACTCAAGCTCACAATTTGGAGTGGCTTAGAGGAGTGGTCACACCAAGAGGTGGGGGAATGGGTGCAGGTCATTAAATGACCCTCCAAGTGACCTTGAATAGGCTCCTCTTTCAAGCTACACAGACATCAAGTATTGAGATCCAAGACATAAAGCAACTTTTAGGCTTCCCTGTTCCGAAGAGAAACCTGAGAGAAGGGCATTATTTTCTTCTTGAACAATTTTATGTTCTTGAACAATTTTATAGCTCCCGCTGTTTTAAAATGTTAGTGTTTTTAATTAATGCCATTTTATTGTCCCTGTTCTCTCAAGCTCTTCTGAAGGGCACAGTTTTAAAAATCTAATAACTGAACGTGAGGACTAATGCATTAACATTTATAGAGTTCTTAGATGAAAGTCACTCTACCGTAGGAAGCTCATTTTAGATTTAAGAAAAGAGCAATGTTACATTAAGATTTCTGCAAAAATAATCAATATTTCATTTCTTTCAAGTGGCTGGGGAAGTTTATATAACTGTTATAATGCGCAACTTTCCTGAGATAATATCTTTATTTAAAATTGCTGAGTACTTTGTAAAAAATTACCACTTATGCTGGACAGATTGTGCAGCCTGTAATACTCGTCACTCAGGCAGAAATTAACTGCTGATTTACACAATTGTGGGCAATGTGATGGGAAGGACTGGTGTTGGTTGATCTGATATTAAGACACACTGATGGGGCTTTTGCTCTAATAGGCCTTGGATTGACATTTTCCCTGTGGATTCTGTAAAAGCACCATGTGAACATATGAGTCCTTTCCTGGTTCATGCAACACCTGTACTGACGCATGTCCCCTTGCAGCTGCATGCCCTGGCCTGTCTGTGGGCTGGGCCAGTCACATGCAAGTCACTTGCCCATGCTGAGAAAGGCACACTTAGACCTCAGCCTGCCAAGGACTGAGGGGACATCAGCCTTTCACCTGGATTCTGGTGCTCAGCCCTCAAGAGGAGTTTTGTTCTTACTCTACAAACCTCTGAAGCTGGTGGAGAAAGAGCCAGGTTAGCAAGGGGAGCCAGACATTTATATTCCAGACCTCCCAGTATAGGCCATTCTGGAGCTGTGGTCTGGGGACCCCTGCAAGTCCATGAGACATTTTCCAGGGGACTTCCCTTTTCACAATTCTCTCAGGTGTGTGATGTTATCACACGCGTCACACATGATATCACAACAGATGGCTACAGGAGCATACCTGAGTGTTTGCTGTCTTCCTGTTGAGCCAGTTACCAAAAAGATTTGCAAAAGAGTAATACAGTACCACTCCTTGCACTAAATTTTTTTGTTGTTGTGAAAAAATACTTTTCATGGGAATGTATTATCTGTGTTAACATAGAATGTACTTATTCTTTATTTTGTACTGGGTGTTGAATCCAGAGGTGTTTTACCACTGAGCCACATCCCCAGCCCTTTTTCTTTTTTGTTTTGAGGAAGGGTCTTGCTAAGTTGCTGAGGCTGGTTTTGAACTTGTGATCCGCCTGCCTTAGCCTCCTGAGTTGCTGGGATTACAGGCATATGCCACTGTGCCCAACTGGATGTATTTATTCTATAAAAATAATAAATATTGGGGCTGGAGCGGTGGCTCAGTGGTTACGGCGCTTGCCTGGGATGCACGTGAGTATGCGAGTTCAAACCCCAGCACTATGTACACAATGAAGTCTCTGAGCAACGAAAACCATGTGAAAAACTAAAAAATAAAATTGATTCTTTCTCTTTTTCTCCCTTTCACTGTCCCTCTTTCTTAAAAAGTAATAAAAATTTACAAAATTCTCAGTTTTAACTTCTAAAACAGTAAAATTGAGTAGATAGAACTCACATAAATGAGGGCTACTTGTGTTTCTCAATAAATTTTAAGAGTTTAAAAGTGTCCTGGGACCAGGTAGTTTTAGAATCTCCCATAATCTAATTGCTGGGTCCAGATAAGGTTGTGGTGGGTGGGCCATGGGGGCAGGTCCTTTCATCTGTAAAATGCCGTTTCCCCATCTGTAAAATAAGGGGTGTGTGGTGTAAGGCTAACTTAGTTGTTTTAAATTGCTTTATTTTTTTTCTAAATTTTAATATAGCAGAGCCTCTTTTCAATTAAAATTGTTCTCAGGAACTAAAATGTGTGCCAGATAAATGCACAGTCAGTCACTCATGGTGGCGAGAAACTGAACTCTGTCCCCCACACCTCTTTTTCCCCAAACTACTGACCCAGACAATCTGTTGGGCCACTGCCTCTGCTCTTCTCCAGTCTGAGTGACTGAAGGACAGTGACCCAAGGTGACTGCTTACCTGCTTTGGCCAAGCTGGGAGTCCCAAGGGCAGCCAGCGGCGCTGGAGCCAGGCAGCTGAATTCCGATAGCAGGGTGGCAGGCAGAGGTTGCTCTTCTGATGAAAGGCAGAGGGTTGAGGGCACACAGAGCCATTCTCCTTGGTGAATCTGCCCTCAGCTGTGGCCCCAAGCTGCTTTTCCAGCATCCTGCTGGGGTCCCAAGAGGGCCCCCAGGTTCTGGTGGCAGCAATGCTGGGGTCTGCAGCTGGGCTTTCAGGGATGGTGATTTAGCTTCAAACAGAGAGGAGGTGGCAGGGTAGAAAATGGAGCATGTGTTCCCAGATGCTTTGGCTATAGAGGCTTGGCTGTCGCCTGAGCCTCTGGTCTCCTGGCACCCCTGACAGGGGGACCCTGGTGGGGATAGGGAGGGAACAGAGGAAGGGGGACTTGCTTCTGTGTGCTGCATGAGACTGGAGACCTTGTACTGAGCTGGCGGGCTCCCCAGGGGTGGGCTGGGCAGCTTGTGCTGCAGTGGTGGGGAGGTTCGCTTCTTGGTGGTTGGTGGGCTTGATGCCCTGAGATTGGCTGGCGGGCTAAGTGGTGGGCTGGAGGAGCTGAGTCCAATGCTCGGCTGCCCAGGTCCATGAGAGGATGGCAGGCTCCGCTGCCTCTTGTCTACCTGGGGCACCCAGTGTGCCCTGGTGGGAGAGCCCTTCCTGATGGCTGGGGTGCTCCTCTCTCGACTCTGCCTGGAGGCCTCAGGAGACTGTGGACCATGTGTGGGTCTGGCCAGGCAGGATTCTGAGATTCTGCTTTGCCCAGATGTGGGACTGGTGTGGTGCCAGGGGATTGCCTTCCGGTGGTACTTGGAGAGGCTCGTGGCCTTCTCTGCCTGGACCTGATTCTGAGCCCTGCCCTCCGCCGCTGGGATGGGGCTGGCTGCAGCAGGGCAGTTCAGATCCAGGGCAAGCTTTCTGACGCTGCCGCTGCTCTTGCTGCTCCCTTGCCCTGTGCTGAACAGCCTGGAGGGGCTGGCGGTGCTCTTGCTGGGCAGCAAGTTGATGGGGCTCATGGAGGCTCTCAGCTTTGGGGAAGCCCATGTTCTTCTGGGAGGGCCAGCCCTTCCCGGCGCTGGTACTGAAGTCCCTTCAGGGGAGCTCCCTGCTAGCTTACTACTTTCCAGGGGCTCCAGAGAAGTGAATGATTTATCCATCAGGACTTCCAGAGGTGGTGGAGGGAGGTGCTCCGGGTCTCCCTCTGTTTCACAGTAGATGTCCTCATTCTTAGATGTTTCTGCTGTAGGCAGAGGGGGAAAGATTGGTGCTACGGGTCTGCATCCTGAGTCCACCTTGAGACATTCTCTGCCTGCCGCTGGAGAAATTTGGGGCTTGGTGTACATAGGAGCAAGTCCCCGGTAAATGGGAAATCTGGGAGGCATGAGAGGGACCCCCCACTTCCTGAGGCAGGGACTTGGCCCTGAGTTCCTGGCATCCCCCAGGGTCTTCACACTCTCAGTGGGACTGAAAGTTTCAATGAGTTTCTTGACTGATGTTCTGGTGGGACAGTCCCTGACATTCCAGTCCTTGGCCCCAGGAGTCTCATCCTTGTCACCCGATGGAATGGCATTTGGCAGCTGCTCCGCTTTCCCCTGCCAGGACATTTCACCCTCTGAGCTGGGACTGCATTTCTGCAAAATGCTCTTGTCCTGACTAGGCAAAATACTGAAATTCCTGGAAAGGGACGCCTTGAGCTTGCTGATGGTGTTGCTGGGGCTCACCCTGCAGGTGCCATCGGGCTGCATCGCTGCTGCTCTGGGCTGCAGAACCTGCTGCTTTCTCTGCCCCTTGGCACCCAGGGTGTAAAATGCCTCCAGCCTCTCACTGAGGTCTTTTTGGACTCTCCGCAGCTCTTGGAGGTTGAAGTCCTCCACATGGCTCTTAAGGCATGCTTCTGATTGGGACCTCTGCTGCCTGTCAGGGGCCTTCCTGCTGCCACTGACCGTGCTTGGTCTCGGTGGGACCACTGCCCTCTCCTCCTCCTCCTCAGCCCAGTCCTGGTGCCCCAAAGGTGCAGGGACAAACTTGATCCTTTCACTGATGGCTTCCTTCATCTTCAGAATCATTTCCTGGGCCTGGGGGCTCCTAAACTTCCTGGAGTGTGACTGAAGTGGGCTCTCCCAGTCAGCAGGTGATGATCGTGGCCTTGAACATGGAATGCTTTCCTGCCCTGCACCTGGACTCATGTTGCTAACTTCGTCTTCCTCCTCCTCTGTGCTGCTGTCTTCACCTTCACAAAGGGGTGGGACATCCTCAGACCCGGAGCTTTTAGGAAGAGGTGCTTCCACAGGGATCGCAGTGCCCAGGGAATCACACAGAGTACTCTTGTCTGCCTCCAAGGGCCTGGAGGTCCTAGTTTCTGGGCCTGTTCTGTGGGGGCCTGGGCTCCTTACTTTGCCCTGTGCTGCTGGCTGCATCTTTGCCATGGGAGGCCTTGGCAGTGGACAATCCTGGGGTGTATCAGAGCCCATCCACGGTGGGCTTTGCTGCCAGGCATGTCCTGACAGCCCAGTCTCCATCTGGAGCGGAATCTCAGGCTTCCACTCTACCACCTCCGGTGCAAAGTCCCAGCTGGCCTGCTTGCCCAGCTTGTTCATGGATTTCACAGACTCATTGTCAGCACCAATGCCACTGTCCTCAGAGCATAAGGGTAGACCCTGCAGCCCAGGGTCGCCGTGGCCACTTGCCAGGCTCTCCAGTTGCCCCAGAACCCTTAGGAGGCATTCATCCACACCCCTCTTTGTGCTCAAATTATTTTCCAAGTGACTTGCAGTGGAGTGGAAGTAGCTTCTTGAGCCCTCTAGCAGGCTACCAGTGAGGGCAGCCACGGTGCCATGGAGCACCTGTAGCTTGCCGACGGTGTACTGCAGCAGCTGTTGCAGGAGATCTGGCTGCTCCTGGGGCTCTCCTTTCCTCGATGGCCATGCCAGGTCCTCCCTGACTTCTTGGAGGAGCACTTCTCCATCCTTGGAGATTTCCCCAAGGAGCTGGCCCATCTCCTCGAAGCACAGTAGCAGGAAGCTGAGCATGGGCTGCAGCAGCTCCCGGGTCTGGCTGGCCTGCTGGACCAGGTGCAGAATTGCTTCGTATTTGGAGAGGCTGGAGTGCAGGTAGGTGTAAGCATGCTGGTGGGCCTTGACCAGGGGTTCAGGGAAGTCCACTTTGCCTTCTGACTCAGGAGCAGGGAGGACGGTTTGGCTGCAATGACTCTGTTTGCCTGACCAGCAGCAGCACGTTGGCTTCCTTTCCCACGTAGAGGTCTCCTGGGTAGAACTTTCCACACTCTCTTCCCTGGGCAAGGCTACCCCTTGTGTCCCATGGGTGCCTTGTGTCTTGAGTGGAATGTGGTTTTGTGATTTGTTCAGCCAGGATGGAGAGGTTTTGGTGTCTGAGATCAGTCCGTCCATATCTCCCATGCACTGACCAAGACCTTCAGCCGTGGTTTGGAACTTCCTGGAAGTGAGCTGCTCCTCTGCTGGCCTCCGTCTCTGGGACAGGCCCCCCGAACAGTCATAGCAGGTGGAACTTTTAACCAGCAAAGGGATGGAACCTCTTTCACTGCACCTGTGACATCCTGGCAAAATTGCTTTGGGCTTTTTCAAGAACTGAATGCCACTTTTTGCAAGGCTGTTCACAATGTCACTGTGTGAAGGCGCACACCCCATGGCAGCTTGTCTTACACCATAGACTTCCAAATTTTCAGAGAATCATCTTGGAAGTGAGAACAAATCTATTCCATCCAGGCAATTGCAGACCAGAATCCTTTACAGTTCATGGTATGGAGTCTTGAACTTGGAGCCAGTTTTCTTTACTTCCCTGGTCCACCGTGAAGAGGGAGGGGTGCCTGCTGTCTGGTTGTCCTTCTAAGTTTTGAACCCTCTGCTGTTAGTGAGCAGCGGGACAATTCTAAAGGACCTCTGTCTCTTGGATTATGGGTCTGTGTTTTGCTAGTGTCCTGACAGATGTGGCTCCAAGTGGAGCTTTAAGCCTATTAGGTTAATCATGCCCTAGCCAGTCAGCACTCACAGTGCGTTCTAATATAGAACTTCTCAGCACTTACTATCTTGGGAAGCGGATTATTTTTGCACGTGCTTATGCTTTTAATTCCACTCAGACGCCTGCCATATGAAACCTAGAGAAATAAGCTGTAATTGCAAACGGCTCTGGGAGAGACACATTTGTGGAGGAAAAGCAAGGGCTTGCCAATTATAGACCCTGGGAGAGAAGTGACCTTCACAGTTTAATAAGGGCAAAGCAGTGGAGTGTGCTCCAACCTCCTGCAATCAAGAAGATCCCAGAACACAGACAGGGACCCCAAAGCTGTACTTAGCCCACAATTCTAGTGACAGTCAATGCCCCCCCCCCAAAGTAACGCATGAATGAGGAAGACAGGTTTGCTTTCCTCTGTGTTAGAAAATCAAGTCAGATAGCAGGAAAGCTATCCTTCCTGCTTTGGAAGGGGAATGAAGGAAAACTTACCACCGTATGAAGCTCAAGGCCTGTCACTTGGACCACAGAGGCTCAGGGGGCAATGCTGTCCTGGGAAAAGCCTTTTATTTTTATTTTAATTTTTTTTAATTAAACCTTTCTCATAGGAAAACAAGCTAAACCTGGGCACTGCTGAGTTATTTAGTCATTGGGAGTAGAACTCAAAGGGAAAACGTGTTTTTTTCCAAGCTGAGCAAGGCACTCTTGCCTTGGGCCAATTGTGGCAGCTGCCCCTTTCTAAGCTCCATTTAAACCTTACCTGCTGTTAGTAAAATCTACAGCATGGGATTGGAGTAGGGAGACATGGGTTTAGATCCTGACTCCTTTGAGTCTAGGGAAACTTTGAAAGCAGAATTCATTTAAAAATGGGGACAATGGTTCCTACTTCACTGGGCTCTTTTGGGTCTTCCGTCAATCAGTGTTTGGTAAGTGCTTGACACAGTGCCTGGCACATGCTGGGTACTCAAAAAAGAAGACAAAGAAGAAAAATGAAGTTCCTTTCTTCTTTCCCCTTGGAAGCTAGGTTTATGATAAGTCAGAGAAAATTAATTGTTTGCCAAGAACCAAACTCAAGTCCTTTCCTGAATTGTCTGGAAATAATTGCTGTTGGGCGTGGAGCCCTCTAAATCGATTGTTTTCCATCTGTGTCTGCGCAGGTTAGCCCTGTGCTCAGTGTGTGGCCACCTCAGAACTTTTCTAAGGCCTCATTTAGTAATTTCTAAGCACAATTATTCCCACAGTGTGCAGGAGGCTTTATTAACCATTTCTCATTTTTGGACATCTAGGTCAATGCCAATTTTGAGTTTTCCTAGTAGAAAAAAACCGCATTGAGTATCCGTGGGCATCTCCTGAAGTCGTAGAGACTGGAGTTGGTATTCTGGTTTCGCAGTCATTTTCACTTTCTGTGCCTTATATAACCAGGGGTAAGAACAATGTGTGTGTCAAAGGACTTAGAGCCACTTCCAGTGCTTCCAGCAAGGTGGAGACAGGGCTGGGTATGGACCGCAGTGACGCCAATCAGGGGCGATCACAGAGTGCATCAATAAAGTCCCGCCATCTGTTTATTTGAAGCTGAACTCAAGGGAAACGGGAGCTATATCAGTGTGTAGAAAAGCCGTGTCAGGCTTCAGGATGCGGTTTCATTTGTCACAGGGCCTGGCTGGTTGGTGATCAGGGATGCTGCCTGCGAGACTCTTCTTTCCCCTCTGGGTCTCAAGCTGAACAGAGTGAGAACCTCGTCTGAAGGATACTTAACGTAAATTCTTCTCTTGGGATTTGGGCCCCTGCTTATATAATTTTTGTGAAAAACCTTTGATCTAAGTGACTAAAATTATTTCTAAACCAATGCTCAAAATCAAAGTATTTCCCTGGAGGATCAGCTGTCAGATAGCTCTGTACCTTTTAGATTTTTTTCTTGACTATTACAAATAATTTAGACAGCTGCTTATACATTGCCATTCATTTTCATTAAGACCAACTTCTGTTTTTTTTTTTAAACTGAGGTTGTTCCAAATGGAAACAAAAAGAGCCTCTTTTTTTTTGGTGGCTATGTAAAATGGTATTACTTTGGAAAACTAACATTTAAACATATACCTTATGATCCATCAATTCCACTCAAAAGAATTTATCCAAGAGTATTACATGCATATGACCATAAGAGACCAGTACAAGAATAGCCACAGTAACTCTCTTCATAATATTCTCAAATTGGGAATAATCTAAATGCTTATAAATGGGGAAAATATAATTTTGATTAAATTATATAATGTAATATTACCCAGCAATAAGTGGAACAAGCTCCTGAAACATGTAAAAGCATGGATAAATTGAAAAAGCATTATCATGAGTGAAAGAAGCCAGGCACAAAATAGTCCATACTGAGCTGGGTGCAAACTTGTAATCCCAGTGACTTGGGAGGCTGAGGCAGGAGGGTAGAAAGTTTGAGGTCCGCCTCAGCAACTTGGTGAGATCCTGTCTGAAAATGGAAAAAAAAAAGGGCTGGGGTTAGAGCTCAGTGATAAAGCACTCAGAGTTCAATCCCTGGTATAAAAAAAGTATATATTGAAGGACTCCATTTATACGAAGTTAAAGAACAGTCAAAACTAACCTGTGGTTCTTGAATTCAAAAGATTGGTTCTTGGGGCTGGAGCGGTGGCTCAGTGGTTACAGCGCTTACTCAGCATGCACAAGTACACGGGTTCAAACCCCAGCACCCACGTACACAACTGTGACAGAGCAACGAAAGCCATGTGAAAAACTCAATAAAAAACTGATTCTCTCCGTCTGTCTATCTCTCTCTCTCTCTGTCTCTCTCACTGTCCTTCTTTAAAAAAAGCCTGGTTGTCTCTCAGAAGAGCTGTTGACTGGTTACAGATGTGGAGGAACTTCTTAGAGTACTGGAAATGGTTTATATCTTGATCTGGGTGGGGGTTAGGTGGGGGTATATAGATATAAAAATTTCCTGAGTTGTATAGTTTAGTTGTGTACTTTATGTGTGTTTCATACTCACCCCTAATCAAAATGTGGAATTATATTTTTTGCTTTATGCCTACAAAAGTCTTAGTTATGATGCTGTTAGTCTTGGACAAAGATCCTTGTTTTAGTAGTCTGTTGTTAAATAACAAATTAGCTCAAAATTTAGCAACTAATGTTATTTCACAGTTTTTGTGGATTAGTGATGTGAGAGCAATTCAGCTGGTTTGTTTGGCTAAGGGTCTTTTGTGAGGTTGCAGTCTAGATACCATTCAGGGTTACAGACTTCTGAAGGCTTACATAGAGCTGGTTTTTGGTTCCAACATAGCTCATTCACATAGCTGTTGATGGAAAGCCTCAATTCCTGTTTACAGGAGGCCTCAGTCCCACTGGCCTCTCTGTAGGGCTGTATCAGTGTCCTTATAACATGGTAACTGGTTTCCCCAAGCAAGTGGTCCAAGAGATAGCAAGGAGAAGGACTCTGTGTCCTAATCTCAGAAGTCACCTTAGCTTTATCTGTATTTTATTTTTTAGAAGCCAATCATTAAGTACAATCATACTGAAGGAGAAAATTAGACTCCACCTTCAAAGGTCACTAAAAAAATAGATCCAGGCATATTCATACCATAGGTCAAACCCATGGCATCCCAAATATAATTGTGTACAGCAACCATATGTTTATAAGGTGTGAGTCTTTGTCCTTATGCATGTTAGATAAGTTCCACCCCATTGTGGTCCTATGACCCTGTGTTGGACAACATTTTGTCACTGTGGCCAAAAGACCTGACAAGAACAACCTAAAAGAGGAAAAGTTTATTTTGGGCTCATGGTTTCAGAGGTTCAGTGCATGGTTGGCCAACTCTGTTGGTTTGGGACTGAGATGAGGCAGAACATCATGGTGGAAGGGCACGGCAGAGCAAAGCTGCTTGGTTTATGGTAGCTGGGAAGGAGAGAGAGAGAGAGAGAGAGAGGAACCAGGGAGTAGTTATAATCCAAGGGTTTTTTCCAGTAACCTACTTCCTTTAGCCAAGACCTACCTAATAGTTAATTAAAATTTTTAATTTATAAAATGGATTTATCCACTGATGAGGTTATAGCCCTCATGGTCTAATCTTTGCCTAAAAGTCCCCCCACTAAACCTGTGGTATTGGGGACCAGGCTTTCAAAGCATGAGCTTTTCAGGGAACATTAAAGGTCCAAACAGCCCTGAACTAATTGATCAACAAAATATGGTTCCAGAGTGTCACCAATTTTGCACTAAGACTGAATGCCATTTCAGCATTGTCTAGAATTTTATATAGATGGAATCATATTGCTTTTTATTGTAAACTTCTTCCCTTCAACACAGTTAATAATTGAGAGTAATTCATGGTCATGTGCATCGATAATTTATACCTTTATATTGCTGTTTAATATTATCACATGATTAACTTCTGATTAATAGTTTTCCCATTCTCCTAGGAGAATTTGCCTAACTCTATGGACTCTAAAATAAAGACTGAGGGGCTAGAGTGATAGCTCAAAGGTAGAGTGCTTGCCTTTTATGCACAAGGACTCAGGTTCAAGTCCCAACACCACATACACAACTAAGTGGAGGAAAAGCAAAAGCCAGATGAAAAATAAAACGAATTCTCTTTAAAAAAAAACCAAAATATTGAAGCAGTGGATAAACAAAATCTGGTATACACAAGAATGGAATACAATTCAGCCATAAAATGAAAGAAACACTGATATATACTACAATATATAAAAACCTTGACGATATTATGTTAAGTGAAAGAAGCAGACATAAACGGTCACATATTGTATGATTTCATTTATATGAAATATTCAGAATAGGAAAAACCATAGAAACAGAAAGATTAGTGGTTGACTGGGACTGGGGATTGGTAGAAAAGAAGTGACAGCTTGATTGGTACAGGGCGTCCTTTTGTAGTGATGAAAATGTTCTGGAACTAGGTAGTGGTGATGGTTGCGCATACATGTACTAAATGGCATTAAATTGCACACTTTAAAATGGTTAAAATGGTAACATTTATGGTATATATACAGTGCTATAAAAACAACAATAGAGACTGTGTAAAAACTTAGAAAACATACACCTGTAATCCCAGCAGCTCAGGAGGCTGAGGCAGGAGAATCCCAAAAAGTTCAAAGCCAGCCTCAGCAACTTAGCGAGACCCTGTTTCAAAATAAAACAATAAAAAGGGCTGGGGATGTGGCTCATGCTTAAGTGCCCCTAGGTTCAATCCCCAGTACCAAAAAAAAAAAAAGAAAAAAGAAAAAAGAAAACAAAACAAAACATAAGCTTAAAGGAAAATAAAAATATATTGAATTTTGTATGTATGTATGTATTCATCATATTACTGACTCAATACAGTCTTGCTCTACATAAAATTTATAACCTAGGTTTTCTTTTAATATGTTGTAAATTTACATTCATATCATGTAATATGCATTATAATATTTTTAATGGCTGTAATATCCCATTGAATTGCAGAAAGATACTTTGGTCAGACTGTTATTGAACATTTGGGTTACATCTATTGTAGATAGTATTGAAATATTCTTATAGGTAAATCTTTGCTCACATTGTGATTTATTTTCAGGACTAATTCTAGGATGTGGGCTTGCTTTGATAAATAATGTAAACATTTTTAAACAGTCAAAGATTTTAGTTTTTTGAAATAGTTCTGGATTGAGTGAGAAATGAAGCAGAGAATTCCTGTGTACCTCTCCCCGTACCCAGTTTCACCTTATTATTAGCATCTTACACTACTATAATACCTTAGTTACAATTAAATTTTTTTGAGAGGGACAGTGAGAGAGAAAGAGAGAGAGAATCAATTTTATTTAGTTTTTCACGTGGCCTTCATTGCCCTGATACTTCATTGTGTACATGGTGCTGGGGTTTGAACCCACGGATTCACACCTGCAAGGCAAACGCTGTGATCACTGATTCCCTGGTGCAGCCCCCGTAGTTACAAGTAAGGATTCAGTATTGATAGGAAATATTAACTAAAGCCCATACTTCGTTCAGACTTCCTCAGTGTTTACCTACATCCTCCTTTTGTCCCAGGATCCTAGCCAAGACACTGCATTGCATTTAATTGTCATTCTCCCTCAGCTCTTCTGACAGTGACAGTTTCTCAAACTTTTTGATGATCTTGATAGTTTTGAGGAGTCCCAGTCAAGTACATTGTAGGATATACCTCAATGGAGATTGGTCTGCTGTTTTTCCTCATGACTGGACTGGGATTGGGGGTTTTTAGAAGGAAGATCACAGAGGCTCTCTGCTGTTCTCATCACATCATTTCCAGGGCACATACTATCAACATGATTTATGACTGTTGATGTTGAACTTGACCAATCACCTGGCTATAATAGCATGGGCTGGGCTGGAGCGGTGGCTCAGCGGTTTCGGCGCTTGCCTGGCATGCGTGAGTACATGAGTTCAAGCCCCAGCACCACATACACAACTAAGTGTTGGAGCAACTAAGGCCATGTGAAAAACTAAATAAAGTTGTTTCTCTCTTTCTCTGTCTCTCTCACTGTCCCTCTCTCTTTAAAAAAAATGTGTATATATATATATATGATAGCATGGGCCATGGTCCCCCATCATGAGGTTACTCCTTCTTCCCTGGCCATCCTGTACTCTTTGGAAGTTAGTCACTATGTGTAACCACACATAAGAAGTGGGGAGTTATACTCCCCGTGAATATAAACATTTTTAAGGCTTTAGCTTTAAAAATTGTGACATTAATTTCCAGAAAGATTATACTAGTTTTTCTTTCCCAGCAGTGGTATAAAAATATCCCCTTTATTGCAAGCTTGCCAGCACTGGGCACTAGCCTTTAAAAAGTCTCTGCTGATTTGAGAGAGGAAAATTAAGGCATCTCATTTTAATTTGCATTTCCTGATTTATTAAAGAGTTTGTATATATAAAATATGTTTTTTGGTCATATTTCCTTTCATGGATGTTATGGTTTAGATATGAAGTATCTTCCGAAAGCTTGTGTGGGAGACAAAGCAAGAAAGTTTGAGTGAAATGATTGGGTTATGAGAGTTTAAACCGAACCAGTGCATTAATCCCCTGATAGGGATTGATTGGGTGGTAACTGTAGGCTGACAGGGCATGGCTGGAGGAGGTGGGTTCCCAGGGGCATGCCTTTGGGGCATATATTTCTCCCATCTGCAGTCTCTCTCTCCTTCCTGGCTAGATGTTTTCTAAGCCACTTTCTGCCACCATACTCTTCTGCCGTGATGCTCTGCCTCATGTGAGGCCCAGAACAATGGAACTGGCCATCTATGGACTTAGATCTCCGCAACTGTAAGGTCCCCAATCAGTTTTCCTCCTCTGACACTGCTCTTGTCAGGTCTTTTGGTTACAGTAACAAAAAAGGTGACTAAAATAATGGATTACTTTTAAGATATCCTTGCTCATTTAAAAAACTGGGATCCTTATTTTTATTTTATTAATTTTCAGGATATTAACAACTTGTCTGGCCACTTGTATAACTAGTTTTATTGTGATTATTTATTTGTTTTCCTTTAACTTTTTTGGATATTGTGATAGTTTTCATTTTATTTTATTGTTTTTTTTAAAGAGAGAAGGACAGTGAGAGAGACAAAGAGAGAAACAACTTTATTTAATTTTTTTTTCACATGGCCTTAGTTGCTCCAACACTCAGTTGTGTACGTGGTGCTGGGGTTTGAACCCGGGTCCTCCTGCTTGCCAGGCGAGCACTGAAACCGCTGAGCCACCACTCCAGCCCCTACTTTTAATTTTTTTAAAGAGAGAGGGACAGTGAGAGAGAGAGAAAAAAAAAAGAGAATCAACTTTTATTTAGTTTTGCATGTGGCTTTTGGGTGCTCTGAGACTTCACTGTGTACGTGGTGCTGGCGTTTGAACTCCCGTACTTGCACATGCCAGGCAAGCATTGTAACTGCTGAGCCACCGCTCCAGCCCCCATTTTATGTAATTTTAGTGTAATCTTTTTCTTTATAATTTCTACCTTTATTATAATATTTAGAAAAGCTAAATTTACGTTTTGTAGAATATCCTGATTAATTAATATTGAGTAAATCATTATTTTTAGAAGGAGAGATATGGTAAGGGAGACTTTAGTTTGGATTGAGCTTTGTTTCGGAAATAAGAAACAGCAGACACATTTCAAGGAATGTAGCTGTAAATTACGGCCTCTTCAGGATTTCAGGGACCGGTGTAATGTTTTGATGAATCTCAAAATGGAAGTGAATTGGCTGACATACAAGGCTAAGTTCTTGGGCAAGGAAAGAAAAAAGGAACTAATGAGAGTTCAAAATTTGTGCGTAAGCCCCTGAGCGAGAGGGAGGCTTTAGAGGGCAGCAGGGAGCCACGCTTCTGGAGTCACGAGACTGCTGCCACCATCCCCATTCGTTTGCTGAGGCTGCCATTATCAAGTACCACGGACTGGGCCGTTTAGTGAACAGAATTTATTTCCTCACAGTGCTGGAGGTCCAAGTGCTGGCTCATAGATGCCCACCCTGCAACTTCCTCTGGTCCTTGAGCGTGCCAGGAGGGGAAGGAAGGGAGGAGTCACCTTACAGTGCCACCTCTCCTAAGGACACTAGTCGCATTGGATTTGAGCCCACCCTGGTGGCCTCACTTAACCTTCCTTACCGCATTACGGCCTGATCCCTAAGCACAGGCACATTCTGATGTGCTCTGCTCTTCCCTTAGGCTCCTCAGATTTCCTGGGTGCAGTCTCAGGCTTCTTTCCACACCATCAGGCAGCCACTGCTTTGGGGGAAAAGGCTTGGTGGACACACCAGGAGCAAAGTCCTTCAATCCTGGCTTCATTCAGGTCTGAAAAGGGGATGAGAGAGGAGCAGACAGAAGACCTGGGGCTGCAGGGGGACGTGCGTGAGGGGCTCTCTGTGCCCCACCTCTGACCCCAGGGCCCCCTCTGAAGGACCCTGAGAGAAGAAAGACTGCTCCTGCCTCTCTTCTGGGCATAGCCTGAAGCCGGGGAGAGGGAGGGCCCCGGGGAGAACTGCCTCTTGTCACCTTGTTGTGGCAGAGTAGGAATGGTATCCAGAAGGATAGGAGGTGGCTGTTCCAGTCTCTCTCGGATCAGAGTGACATGGGAAGGAACCCACAGTGTCCTGTAGGATTCTAGGTTGAACAAAATTTCTCAGAGAGCGCACTTGTGAGTCAGCCCAGGACAAGGACAGAGAAGCAATGGAAACCTTTATGTCCCATGTAGAACACTTTTCAAGGGAACACCTGACAGCTGTGATGCTCAGAGCCATCAGGGCACATTAGGACCAAGAAAGGGACCCTTTGGATAAGTCCTGAGGAGCTTAGACTTAATTTCAGAAAGAAGGGGAGATGGTGAGGGGGGGTTAAAACTCAGTTGTGACTGAATTATAAACTTGAATTGACTAAGACATGACTGAATGTGAATGAGTTTATGTGAAAGTGACTAGATTAAGTTTTCCCCACTTTGAGGCAGAATGGAGGCGTGAGGCAGGACCTACGCTCAATTATGGGAGAACAGAGAAAATTACATTTTTGCACACTCAAGTCAGTGACTGTGAAATTCGTGCTGGTTCCAGTAATTACAGGCAGCCAGGTGTCAGTAAAAATCTCGAGACTAGACCAAGGGTCTTTATGTGCTCCACTTCCAAGTTATTACCTGATCTGCAGCAATAGCTCGAAAGGTCGCCACAGTGTCTTATCATCAGAAATTGGGATGAAACCCAGTTGAACTTGTGTTCAAAATGTTCTCCTTAAATCAGAAAGCAGAACCAAATGTCGTAGGGTACAGAAAGTATATATTTTTTTCTGAGTTTTAAGGATGCCCAACCCAGTTATAACCCTATGACCAAAAGGGAGAAAATATGAAATTTCCAGCGCAAGATGTCTCCTGTTTGCCCCTGAAGGTCTGCTTTCCACACCTGTCCCATCACCTCTGAAAGTTGTGGGAGGCAGATCCCCACAGAGGCCTCACTAGAGGCCCTTGAGAGGCACTGGCGTGAAGGAGGTCAGAGGAAGGAAGAAGAATGAGTGGGGATGTCTTTTCCCCCATCTTTCCATCCTGGTCTCCAGGGCTTGGCTGCAGCCCGCTCTGGAAGATAGTAACCCTCTCCATATAGCTCCCTGCTGGGCTCCAGCCACGACTCTCCTAGCTTTCAGGCTGGGGTGGTAATGTGCTATTTTAATATTGCCCATAAATACTGTTCTTTCCCTTGGGAGTCTCCTAAAACTTTGCCCAACCCCCTGAAAATCTTGCCTTTATTAAACTCCTCCTTAACTTACCTGCTGAGCCCATACTGGTATCTTGGCTAATGTTTTGGGGACAACTATGGAAATTTATGTGCTATTTGCATGGAGTTGAGGAAGGGGATCATGCTGACCCCTTCAGCATAAGGAGCGTGTTTTTCTTGTGCAGCTGAGACAGACCCTTGAATGAGATGAACAATTTCTTATGTGACATATCTATATTAGTATAAATTCCAGAGTCTTTTTTTGTATACAGGTTTCATCTTTTTAATCAGTTCTGTAAAGGATATCCTAAACACTACATGAGAATATTTTTTTGTTCCAGCATTAAAAAAATTGACATTCGTAAACATTTTTAAGAAGCCTGTCTGTATAGTCAGGGTGCATGATCTTGAATTAAAAAACAACAGTATCTTGTTCTTGACACAGATGTTTATAGGTAATTTGGGAATTGTTTTCTAGTCATTATAAACATGGTGTTCAGGCTTTAAAATGTTCCCACTTTAACTTTGTGCCAGAAGTAATGATCATTGGAGCCCAAACTAAAATCTTGGTAAAACAAAAAGTACCTGGGCTCTACAAATGTCCTACAATTTGTCTTTGCATGAGAGAGAGAAAAAAATTTACACAGTTTTTTTAAAAGCTCTTTTAACAAGCTACCTAGGGAGTTCAATTCAAAAATAAAACTTGATATACTACAACAGATGTTTCAGCACAGTTCCAAAAATCTTTATAAATACAGCAGTGATTTGGAAGGACGATCCTCGATCAGAAGTGTTATTCCTTGTGTACCTACATTTCCTGTGCATGCCTCAGCTCATTGGTCATAATTGCCTCTATAATTTCCTGAGTAGTGGTTGGAACCACCCTGGCTTAGTCTGGGGACCGCCCAGATCCATATCCTACACTCCAAGTTGATTGACATACCTGCCACTCCCACAGCCCCGGTCCCCACCTCCTCTAGAGTAGCTGTGACTACGCCCATGGGCCCCAAAGGCACCCCCTCTGGTTCCTTGGGCCGACTTGCATGGTCCACATGGATCTAGCTACCATCCTGGGACTCTCCATTCACGACTGTCATGGCCTCTGCGGCTCGTTCTGGAGTGGGGAAGGTAATGAAGCCTAAACCCTGGATACCAAGTTTCCCAGTCTTTGACAACAACCACCCCAGAAATAGGCCCAAAGCTGAAGTGGTCCTTCAGCACCCGCTCATCAGTATTGAAGTTGAGCCCTCCCACCAAGAGATTCCCTTATTCAGAGGACATGGCAGAGAATTTGAATCCTGAAACTTAAAAAGTAAAAACAGCGGAGAGACAGCAAGCTTTGAAGAGCAGGGAGAGGAGGGCAGGTCCAGAGTCTTTTGTGCATGATTCTGGGTGGACCTGGAAATCTTTCAACTCTTAGGCTGTTCATTATAAATAGTAATTACTGCTATAGATGTGAAGACAATGATAACCAATGGAAAATTCTGGACACTAAAGGGAGAGATGTTCTTTTTGGAATGAGCAGTAGACACTTCTAGGCTAAGGATTTTTATTAGGTAGACAATGGCTGAGAATTCATATTCAGATTGAAAGAGGGAAAGGAGGAGTCACTTGGCATGTTCAGATTCTGTTCTGTTGCAACCAGCACTGATACTTCAATGGAAATCATGATCTTTTCAGCTTCTAGCCAACGGTTTTCTGGTTGAAGAAAGTTCTAGAAGCTCTAAGACCTCCCTCACATTGATAAGCTTGACAGAGGAACACCACCCCAATTCATTGTTCCTCTGCCACTAGCTCAACACTCTCTATCTTTAAACAGATGGATCATTCTGATAACTGGAGTTTTCTTTTTTCAGGGGGCGCAACTTCCTATTAGTCATGACACAGTAATAGTTAGGTTAAAAAGATTTGCACTTTATTAAGAGCCGTGCACTGTGTCATGTATATCAGAATTACTCTTATAGTATGGTGACTAGCAAATTGTCCCTGCAGGTGATTTTCCGCTGAATAGTAGACTTTATCTTTTCCAAGTCTTGCCACAACGCAAGAAGCTCTGGGCATGGTGTCGCAGTGCATTTCTTGACTTGAACATGAAGTGGTGGCTGATCTGTTTGTAGAGGAGACCTACCAAAGACCCAGCAAATTCTATTGCCTTGCTAAGAGCAAACCAGAGAGCGCAGCTGCAAAACACACCAGAAAGCTGAGATAGGAGGACTGCAAGTTCAAAGCCAGTCTCAGCAACTTAAGGAAAACCTGTCTCGAAATAAAAAATAAAAAGGGCTGAGGATGTGGCTCAGTGTTTAAGCATCCCTGGGTTCAATCCCTGGCACCACAAAAGCAAACAAAAAATGAAAAAACAAGCAAACCAAAAAACAAAACACACTGGGGGCCTTGTGTCTCTCGTTAGTCAAGGAAACTCTTGCAGCCTAATCCTGGGTGATGTGGCAATGTGGACAAAGTTGGGAGTTCAGTCCTCCAAAGCTGCGCCTCTGGTAGCAACCACTGATACCAAAGGGCTTAGTTGCTTCAAATAGACTACTGTAGTCTCAATTCTCCCCACTTGGGATTCCACATGAGTGAAACTTACAGATGCAAAACAGTGTTTTCTTAGCCTATCTGATGAAGATGGGCAACACTTTCGGAAAGCTGATACAGAGGGAGCCCTGGATTAAAGTTCAGGGTCACTCAGCTCCTGAGTAACTTGACAGTGATTTTTGAAAGAATCTCTTAAAACTTCCTGGTCTTCTTGCTTGTGAAATGAAGGGCCAGACCTCATTAGTGGCTCTTCTTTCTCTGCCACTACTGCTGGAAATCTAAGAGGAAAGATAAGGGTCATGGTTAACAGTCTCTGGCCCTTTAAATCTGGTATCCGTAGCACCACGGGCCATGTCATTATTATGTATTTGTGGCCGTAGGAACACTGGCTGGGCACTCGAAGGAGAACTCCACCAAAGGGAGACAAGCCAGAGCCTGCCATCACCACCCTGGCTTTCTGTAATTGGAATCTGCCAAGGGGCCCGAGGGAGCCCATTATGAAAACATCTCTTTCCATACACTCCCAACCAACAGGCTGAACCATTGGTACTTTTGCTGAGAAACACTCATAAGGGATTGAAAATTCTTTTTCCAGGTGACTTTTGAGAAGACAGTCTCATGACTGGGGTAAGTCTCATTATAAAACCAATCTCCTGTGCTCTCAGACTTCTGGTGATCCTGATCTCTGCGAAGGCAGAGGTGAGATGACCGGAGCACAGTGTTATTTTAGACAAATGAATATGGATTTCAGTAATTGGCTGTCTCCACCATCAGGCAACTTAGACGTAGTTTACAGAGATCAGAAATGTTAGCTCAGTGCTACGAAATGAAGTATTAAAAATGCTTCATGCGGGGGTTTGGGGATTGAGCTCAGTGACAGAGCGCTCGCCTAGCATGCGCAAGGCCCTGAGTTCGGTCCTCAGCCCTGAAAAAAAAATTGCTTCATGATCCACTTTTTTCCCTTTTTTTGCAGTTGAACTGATTTTGAAACATTGCTATTAGTTCAAGCCCACAGTTTGCTTTAGGACCCACTTTCTGTGCTGTGCATTCTATTTTTTGACCAGTTCATAATGTCATGTGCCCACCATTACGGTATCATACAGACGAGTTTTCTTGTCCTAAAAATCTCTTGTGTGCTACTTATTCCTCCTTCCCTTCCACTTCCCAGCCCCTGGTAAGCACTGACCATTTCACTGTCTCCATAGTTCTGCCTTTTCCAGAATGCCATATGGTTGGAATCATACACAACATACGCCTTTTCAGACTGGCTTTGGTCGTTTAACTGTCTTCCATGTATTTTTGTGGCCCAATAGCTCATTACTTTTTTTTTTTTGAGAGAGAGAGGGATGGTGAGAGAGACAGAGAAAAAGACAGGATCAATTTTATTTAGTTTTTCGCATGGCTTTCATTGCCCAGACACTTCGTTGCTTTTGTGGTGCTGGGGTTTGAACTCGCATACTTGTGCATGCCAGGCAAGCACTGTAACCGCTAAGCCACCTTTCCAGTCCTGAAAGAATTGATTTTATTTAGTTTTTCATGTGACTTTCATTGCTCTGACACTTCATTGTGTACCTGGTGCTGGGGTTTGAACCTACGTCCTGGTGCGTGTGCTGTAACTGCTGAGCCACGGCTCCAGCCCCAGCTCGTTGCTTTTATCACTGAATAATCTTCCATTTTACCAGTCTATCTGTTTACCTATTAAAGGATGTCTTGGTTGTTTTCGGTTTTGGGAAATTGTGAATAAAGTTGCTATAAGCTGTGTGCGCGAGTGTGTGTGTATGTATGAGTGAACGTAAGTTTTCAAATCAGTTGGGAAATGCCTGGGAGTGTGGTAGAGGTATCATATAGTAGGCTACATTTAAGCTTTGTAACAAACTGTCAAATTGCATCCCAAAGTGACTGTACCCTGTTGCACCCCCACAATGGTTTCATCAGTGTTCGTTGCTGTTAGTGTTCACAGTTTTAGCCATTCTAGAGATATGCGCTGGTATCTCATTTTTGTTTTAATGTACTATTCCCTAATGACATATGATGTGAGCATCTTTTCATTAGCTTATTTACTATCTATATATGTTCTTTGGTGAAATGTCTGTTCAAATTTTTTGCCCATTTTAAGAACTGAGCTGTCTTATGGTTGTATTCTAAGAGTGCTTTGTAAATTCTGGAAGACAGTTCTTTATCATATATATATATATATATTTTTTTTTTTTACAAAGATTTTCTCCTAGTTTTTGGTTTGTAATTCTAGTAAGGATAGCTTGTCAATTCTGTCTTTCATGGATTAAGCCCTTGGTGATGTATCTAAAAAGTCATCCAAACGTGAGGTCACCTGCATGCTCTCCTATGTTATCATCTAAAGTTTTATGGTTTTGAATCCATTTAAAAATCCATTTAAAGCTAATTTTTGTGCAAGTTGTGAGATCTGTGTCTGGATTCATTTTTTATTTTTTTAGAGACAGAGTGAGAGAGAGTGACACAGAGACAGAGAGACAGGAAGCAGAGAATCAGCTTCATTTTTTTTCCATCTGGCCTTTGTTTCTCTGATACTCAGTTGGGTATGTGGTGCTGGGTTTAGAACCTGAGTTCTCGTGCATGCCAGGAAAGTGCTCTAACTGCTGAGCCACCACTCCAGCCCCTCGATTCACTTTTTATTAGTATATATTAATTTTACACCCCAGTGGACTTCATTGTGGCATATCTGTATATACATAAAATAAATTATGATTAATTTAATTCCTCAGTACCTCCCCTTGTCCTCCTTTCTTGCTCCCCTGGTTTCCTTCTCCTGCACTAATGGTCTCTCTTCTACATTCATGATAATCTCTTTCTTCTCTCACTCTGTAGCTGCCACATACAACAGAAAGCATACAGTACTTGCTTTTCTGAGTCTGGTTTGTTTCACTTAGCATGATGGTCTCTAGTTCCATCCATTTTCCTGAAAATGACATAGTTTTTTTTCTTTTTTTATGGATCCATTGGGTATTATATACTACATTTTCTTTATTTGTTGATGGGTACCTCTGCTGATTCCTTTACTTGGCTGTTGTGAATTGTGCTACAATAAACATGGGTATGTACTATCTCTGGAGTGTGATGATTTTAAATCTTTCAGATAAATACCAAGGAATGGTATTGCTGGATTATATGGTGATTCTATTTCAGTTTTTAGAAGAATCTCCAAAGTGATTTCCATGGTACCTGTACTATTTACATTCCTGCCAAAAGTGTATATTCTTTTTTCCTGCTTCATGCATTTATTGTTATTTATATTCTTGGTGATTATCATTTTGACCAAGGGGAGATGGATTTGTGTTTCCCTGATGGCTAAAGATGTTGATAATTTTTTCATATAATTTTTGGCCACTTGTACTACTTCTTTTGAGAAATGTCTATTCAATCATTTGCCTGTTTACTAAATGGATTTTTTTGGGGGAGGATCATTGAGTTTTTTGAATTCCTTATATATACTGGGTGTGTATTCTCTCAGAGGAGTATCTAAAAAAATCAGATGATTTTGTCCCATTCTATAGAATATCTCTTCACTCTTAATTTCTTCCTTTGCTGTGCAGAAGCTTTTTGATTTGTTGCTGTCTTGATAGCAAGAACCCCATTTATCAATTCTTGTGGTCCCATTCAGGAACTGTTGCCTATGCCTACCTGTGGAAGTGTCTCACTTACACTTTCTTCGAGCGCTTGCAAAGTTTCAGTTCTTCTAGTTAGGTGTTTGATCTATTTTGAATTGACTTTCATACAGGATGAGAGATAGGGATCTAGTTTTAGTCCTCTACATATGCGTATTCAGTTTCTCCAGCACCATTTGTTAGAGAGACTTTCTATTCTCCACTGTTATTGTTTGGTTACCATTGTCAGGAATCTGATGACTGTAGTTGTGTGGGCTTGTCCTTATGCCTTCTGTTCTGTTCCGTGGGTCTACATGTCTGTTTTTATACTAGTACCATGCTGTTTTTGTTAAGATGGCTTTGTGGAACAGTTTGAGGTTGGTTATTGTGGTACTTCCACCATTGCTTCTTGTGCTGGCATTTCTTTGGCTATTGTGGGATTTTCCTTCTTCCATATGGACTTTAGGATTCATTTTTCTAGTTCTGAGAATATCATTGGTATTTTGAAGGAGATTGTGTTGAATCCATAGATTGCTTTTGATAATATGGTCACTTTAACAATATTGATTCTGCCAATCCATGAACAATTGAGGACATTTTATCTTCTAGTAGCTTCTTTGATTTCTTTTTTTAGTGTTCTGAAATTTCCCTCGTAGAGGTCTTTCACCTTTGTGTTTAGGTTTATTACTACTTTAAAAAAGCATGTGGAGGGGCTGGAGCAGTGGCTAGGCGGTTATGGCGCTTGCCTGGCAAGCGCAGCACCCGGGTTCAAACCCCAGCACCCATGTACACAACTAAATGTCAGAGCAACAAAAGCCATGTGAAAAACTCAATAAAAATTGATTCTCTCTGTCTCTGTATCTCTCTCACACTGTTCTTCTCTCTAAAAAAAAAAAAGCCCAAAAAAGTATGTGGAAGGAATTGTTTTCCTGGTTATCTGTGGGTTCATTATTTTGGTATACGGAAAAATTATTGATTTTTATGTTGATTTTGTGTCCTGCTCGAGTTTATTGAATTTATCAGCTCTAGTCTTGTGATGGAGTTTTTAGGTTCTTCTAAGTATAAGATCATATCATTTCAAACAGGGATAATTTGACTTTTCCTTTCCTATTCGTATCCCTTTATTCTTTTTGTTTGCTTAATTGCTCTGGCTGAGACTTCAAGCACCGTGTTGAATAAAAGTGGTGAGAGGCTGGACAGCCTTGCCCTGTTCCTAATTTAAGAGGAAGTGCTTTCAGTTTTTCCCTATTCAACACAATGTTGGCTTGGGGTTTGTCATACATAGCCCTTTTTTATGTTGAGGTGAGTTCCTTTTATCCTCAGTTTCTTCAGGGGTGTTGGATTTTGCCAAAGGCCTTTTCTGCATCTATTGAGATGAGTTGTAGCCTCAATTCTCACCACTTGGGATTCCACTTGAGTGAAGCTTACATCTTATAGATGTAACACCCCATTCTGGAAGCAGTCTTAGCCCATATGAAGAAGGTGGACAACACTTCAGGAAAGCTGATATAGAAGGAGCCCTAGATTAGAATTTAGGGTGACTGAGCTCCTTAATAACTTGACAGTGACTTACTTTTATTTAGTATGGTGACTTGATCATGGTGTATGATCTTTTTAATGTGCTGTTCAATTCAATTTGCTAATATTTTACTAAGGATTTTTTGCACTTATGTTGATCAATAGGTGCAAAAATCTGTAGTTTTGATTTATAGTTTTCTTTCCTTTAAGTGTCCTTATTTGGTTTTGGTACCAGGGTGATACTGACTGTAGAATGAGTTTGGAAATATTCTATTCCTTTCTATTTCATGGAATAATCTGAGGACCATTGAATTAGTTCTTTAAAGATCTAACAGAATTTAGCTATGAATTTGTCTGGTCCTGGGCTTTTCTTTCTTTAGAGTCTTTTTGTTACTACTTTAATCTTCTTATTATGGTCTATTTAGGTTTTCCGTATTCTCTTGGTTCAGTTTTGGTAGGCCATAAATGTCAATGACTTTATCCATTTCTTCTAGATTTTCCATTGATTCTTGATATTCTTTTAATCTTTATTTCACTAATTTAAGCTCTGATCTTCATTATTTTTCTTCTTCTACTGACTTTAAGATTGTTTCTCTAAGACCTTGAGGTATATCACTAGGTTATTTGATATATCTCTGATTTTCTTATGTAGACATTTGTAGCTATAAGCCTCACTCTTAGAATTACCTTTCCTGTGTCCCATAGATTCTGGCACATTACATATCCACTTTTCTTTGATTCTAAGAATTTCTTAATCCCCATTGATTTCTTTAGTGACCCTCTTCATCATTCAAAAGTATATTGCTCAATCTCTGTGTGTTTATAAAATTTTGTAGTTTTTCTTGCTATTGATTTTTTTTAAAGAGAGAGGGACAGTGAGAGAGAGAGAGAGAGAGAGAGAGAAAATTAATTTTATTTAGTTTTTCATGTGGCTTTCATTGATCCGACACTTCATCGTGTACGTGGTGCTGGGGTTTGCCAGGCAAGCACTGTAACCGCTGAGTCACTGCTCCAGCCCCATGCTATTGATTTCTAATTTCATTCCTTTATGATCTGATAAGATGCAAGAAATTATTTCAATTTTTTATTTGCTAAAATTTGCTTTATGGCCTAATTTTATGATTCAATTTGGAGAAAATTCCATGCACAGCTGAAAAGAAGACTTCTTCAACTGTTTGATGAAATAATCTGTAGATGTGTTAAGTCCATAGTACAGTTTGAGTCCATAGAATCTTTGTTGATTTTATTTTTTTGCTCTGGATAACTTATGCACTAGTGAACAGTCATATATTAAAGTTACCCACTAGTATTGTATTGGGACTTATCTGTCCCTTTATGTTAAATTGTGTTTGTTTTATGAAATCGGGTATACCAATATTTGGGACATAAATATTTGCAATCATGCTTTCTTCTTGTTGGATTGTCCCTTTTACCAATATGTAATGACCTTATTTGTCTTTTCTGAGTAATTTTGGCTTGAAGTCTGCTTTATTGGATATGAGAATGGTGATCCTGTTTGCTTTCAGATTCCAATTGCATGGAATATCGTTTTCTATCATTTTACTTTCAGTTTATGAATATCTTTGCTGGTGAGATTGTTTCTTGCATAACACATACAGTTGGGTCTTATTTTTAAATCCAATCTGCCAATCCTATAGCTTAATTAGAAAATTATGAGCATTCACATTCTATGTTATAGAGAGGTATATATTACTTCCATCATTTTATTTCCAATGTTTTATTTGTTTCTAGTACTCATTTGCTTATCTTGTACATATTTGCTTATGTCCCATGATGTGTGCCACCAGGCTGCTATTAGACTACCTGGGTGCCTTCAGGTCATGTCTGCAACAGGTTGGCAGTTGCTTTCTTTCAGGACTTGAAATACATCATTTGAGGGGCTGGAGCTGTGTCTTGGCAGTTACAGTGCTTGCCTGACATGTTCAAGGACACGGGTTCAAACCCCAGCATCACGTACACAGCAAAGTCTAGGAGCAACAAAAGCCACATGAAAAACTAAATAAAAATTGTTTCTCTTTCTCTCTCTCTTTCACTGTCCTTCTCTCTTTAAAAATAAAAAGAAATATATCATTTGATACTCTTTTGACCTTTAAGAGATCCTGCTGAGAAATCTACTGTTATTCTGATGGGTTTACCTTTATTGGTGACTTGATGCTTTTCCCTTGCAGCATTTAAAATTCTTTCTTTGGAGGCTGGAGTGGTGGCTCAGTGGTTGCAGCACTTGCCTGGCATGCATGAGGACCTGAGTTCAAACCCCAGCACCACATACACAACTAAGTGTTGGAGCAATGAAAGCCACATGAAAAACTAAATAAAGTTGTTTCTTTCTCTCTCACTGTCCCCCTCTCTCTCTTTAAAAAGAAACCTTCTTTCTTTGTTCTGAATTTTTGGTATTTTAGCTATGATATGTCATGGAGAAGTTCTTTTCTTGTCATGCCTATTTGAAACTCTAAATGCCTCCAGAACCTGCATGTTCATTTCATTCCCAAGATTAGGAATATTTCCATTATTATTCCACTGAATAAGTTTCTATGCCATTAGCCTGTATCTCTACTTCTCCTTAGGACCCGAGGCTTAAATTTGATCTTTAAATATTGTCCCAGAGCTCCTGTATAGTCTGTTCATAGTTCTCCCAATATGAGCTGGGGAACTAGGCATGGCACATAAAGTGTCATGAACTATACCGCTATTTTTAGCGCTCTACATTCTGCAAGAGATAGAAGTAATAGGATAAGAGCCTCTCTGCTCAGGTCTTGAAGAGTCAATACCCGCAACCAGAGATGGAGAGCCTCATTTGCCTTCTGCATGTGGCTGTCCAGTTGTTCCAGCACCATTTATTGGACAACTGCCCTTTTTCCTGTTGAATTTTCTTTGCTCCTTTGTCAAAGCTCCATTGACTGTATTGGTCTGGGTTGTTTCTAAGCTTGATTTTGACTTGTCTGTTCTTTTTCCAATTCTACGTTATCTTGACTACTATAACTTTAAATCTTTAACCCTGTAGTGTCAATTCTCTGGCTTTGTTCTTCTTTAATATTGTGATGATGTTTTGGGTCTTTTACTTTTCCACATACCCTTCAGAATTTGTCAGTGTCTGAAAAATAATACGTTAGGGATTTTGAGGATTTTGAGTGGGATTGCACTGAATCTACAGATCAAGTTGGGAAGAACTGACTTCTTAATGATATTAAATCTTCCTATCCATGAACAGGGACTATTTCTCCTTTAATTTAGATCTTCTTTGATTTCTTTTTTTCTCAGACTATTATAGTTTTTCTCATGTAGTTCTTGTACATTGTTTAGATTTATACACACGCCTTTTCTTTTGTTTTAGAACCAATTTTGTTTAGTTTTTCATGTGGCCTTTGTTGCTCTGAGACTTCATTGTGTATGTGGTGCTGGGGACTGAATGCATATACTTGCACATGCCAGGCAAGTGCCGTAACTGCTGAGCCACCGCTCCAGCCCCTACACAAGTCTTTTTTGATGCTAGTGTACATGTTTGATGTTGTCTTTTAAATTTCAAATTCTAATTGTTCATTGCTGAACAATTAGGAAAACAATTGCTGAACAAATATAGGAAAGAAGTTGAGTAATGAATGCAATTCAATTTTTAAAGCGTTTTATGCCTTTTTCTCACTTTCCTACTGTCTCTTAAAAGAAGAAAAGTCAGAATTTGGAGAAAGATATTAAATGAAGCATTAAAAATTAATAAACTTAGAGAAGGTACCCAAAGGGAAAAAGGGAAAATCTGATGCTGGCAAGGCTAGGAATAACCCCGCAGAACACGGAGATGCCCACAGAGACCAGGCACAAAAAATGAAAGTGGTAGGGATATGCAGGGTATGCAGTTTTGATAACTATGCACTTCTGGTGACTGTATCGTTTGAAATACTGCTTTTTATCAAGTTTTATAAAAATGCAGATTTTTTTAAAGCTAAGTTGTTAGCACACAGAACACTTCATTGCTGTTTTGGGAGGAAGGAGCACGTCACTAGTAGAATGTCTCCAAAGCAGGATTGCTGTGGGGGAAAACATCTTTCCCTGCTAGTTTTGGCTACCAGGAGGAGGGATTCCCTGATATTGCCACACTTAGCCACCTTGGCACAAATGCCTTGTGGTATGGAAAACCTCAAATTCATCTTTATGTCTTCCTCTCCCTCCCTGCCGTTGGCATGGACTTAACTCCACTAAACCCAGAGACCTGTTGGGAACTGACTCCCAAAATTGCTTTAAAAAATATCAGTGTGCCAGACAATCTGGCCTTTCTAGTGACATCGTTGAGATAGTGTCCCTCAAAAGAGTAGCATTTCTTTTTCTGGATTGTGGATCTTCAGATTAATAATCCTGAAAGTGAGGATCGGCTTGTGAAAAGTTGTTAAACACCATGTTAAATGTGAAATGTCGCTCCTCTAAACTTTCCCTATTCAGAGTGTCAAATGAAGACTTTATAGTGTCTTTCTGATTTTGGTAATCCATCCAAGAAGGGGGTTTGAAAGTTATTCTATACTGTTAGTTATTGTCTGCCCATATCTTGCCTGAAATACCATGCTTGTTTATGAAAAATATCTTTAATAAAGCTGGATGCAGTTTGGCTTGGAACAAAATGAATAAACTTTATTTTTAGGTTTATAAAAAGTTAAGCAGATAGTACAGAGAATTTCTATATATCCTCCACCCACACACATATTTTCCTCCTATTGCTGTGTTGGAGCAGTGTGGTACATTAAATTTTAAGTTGATTACAGCAAGGAGATATTGAATACATTAGGCGTGTTCTTTGCCCTCATGGAGTTCACAGTTGCACCGAGAAGGAAGACAAAATGCTTCCATATAGGCAATTAATATAAAATACTGTGCAACTGGGTTTTTCACCTGTGTCCTCCCTTACTGAAGGGGAGAAGTTAGCGTAGTTTGTAGTGGGTTAGGAGAAGGTAAGAGGTGGAAGGCTCTGAAAGGTTGGTAGGATTTGGATAGGCGGTTATAGGCCAAGTCTGATCAGAAGAAATGGCAGGCACGAGGATTCAGATATGGGAGTGTTGAAAGGATGGGTTTTATCACAGCGGGCAGAAGAGACACAGGACAGGGGGCCTGAATGTTGGGGTGAGTCACCAGAGCTAGAGAAGTGTTTAGAATCGAGTTTCTTTGGGGTCTTTCTTTTTAGGATCTAGGTTTGTGGTTTCACACTTATCTTTAGGCACATGTTTAGCACAATTTGCTTCTTTGAGTCAAACTGAAAGGCTCATGCCAAGGAGCATTTCTAAAGAGCAGCAATGCCTTTCTGGGGAAAAGGTCCCAAATGTGTCCATGTCTTTCATTTGCTACCAGCGTAGATTTTAATGTATGCACATAGGAAAGAAAGCAACCAGATAAAAAGCAGTGACACAGACAGACCCCGTGTGCAAGTTTCCCTGAGTTTTCCAGGTCCCTCACCTGCACTGAAATCACACTCTTTGGAGTTTTGTCATTTCTGTGGGCAGGAGAGTCCTGTGGGGTCTCTTGGGGGGAGGGGAAAAAAGAATTGAGGGCACTGAACAAATCCCATCGCTTTAATCTTTTATCTCTTTTAACTACTAGGGGCAGAGCAAGGAGAGTGTTACATGTCCTGTCCCCACCCCCACCCCGACTGCCACCCCTTGGCACTGACTTCCAGAGGCCTCTCTGGATCTGCGTGTAAGTGCTTGCTCCACCAGCAATGAAACTACAGGACTTGAGAAAGCTCTGTCAGTGAAGGGACACATTCATATTCACAGCTTTGGTCACAACTTCCCCACAAACATTGCCTTCTTTCATAACCTGTCTGTGCATCCGCTTGGCTTCTTTCCTTTCCCTTACTTATGTGGCCCATCTGACTCCAGGGGCAGCCACTGACTTAATCTTCCTGGCTGTTGTCCATCTCACAGTGACTGGGTTCAAAACGTCGGAGGCAACTTGAATCCATTCTTTCCCTTCATGAAGTCTCACTCATTCTTCCTTGAAAGCACCTCTCTGTTTGTTTCTTTTTTTTGGGGGGGGGGCAGGTTTCTGCCTTATTGCAGGACCTGAGCACCTTACTTCAATCTTTTCTGTGCACCAAATCTAGACACTTGGGCCTGGATCTCAAGGTGTTCCCTTTTGAAATTCAGAAGAGTGTCCTATTTGCTGCCTTTTTTTTTTTTTTTAATAAAGATAGAGGGAGAGAGTGAGAAAGAGAAAGAGAGTGAGAGAGGGAGAGAGAGAAAGAGAGACAATTTTATTTTTCCATTGACGTTTGTTTCTCCAACATTCAGTTGTGTACATGGTGCTGCATTTGAACCCAGCTCCTTGTGCATGCGTTGTAACCACTGAGCCGCCGTTCCAGCTGCTCTTTTGTTTAGTCTACTGTAACTCATGCTTATCCCTCTGCTTGGTATTTTTTCTTTCCTCCACCTTTGAACAACAATTTGTGTTCTACATTCTCTATATGGGGTTGCCATTTTGAGCAAATAAAAATATCAGGCTACAGTTTAGTTTCAGATAAATAAAATGTTTTTAAAAATATTATATATAATATCACTTGTTTGTATGAAACTTAAGCTCCTTTGGGCAACTAAGATTTTATCTGTCTACTCTACTTTTATGGAACCTTTTCTTTTTTTTTCTTTTTTCTTTTTTTTTTAGAGAGAGAGAGACAATTTTGTTTAGTTTTTCATGTGGCTTTTGTTGCTCTGAGACTTCGCTATGTACATACTTGCACATGTTTGGCAAGTGCCATAACCACTGAGCCACCCACTGCTCCAGTCCTGGAACCATTTCTTTTTCCTTTCTTTTCTTTCTTTTTTCTTTTTTTTTTTTTTTAAGAGAGAAGGACAGTGAGAGAGAGACAGAGAGATCAATTTTTATTGAGTTTTTCACATGGCTTTGGTTGCTCTGACACTTAGTTGTGTACATGGGTGCTGGGGTTTGAACTCGTGTACTTGTGCATGCTGGGCAAGTGCCATAACCACTGAGCCACTGCTCCAGCCCCTGGAACCTTGTATTAATGGTCCAGTGTTCTCGGATCTCCATTTTTAGTTCCTAAAACGCCTAACTCAGCCTTTAATCTTGTATGTAGTCTTGACAAGTATGGAGCAGACCCTCATATCAGACTCTGCTTTTTTTCTTTTTTATGCAATGAGAGTTCATTAAATTCTAGGAAGAAACATGAGATAAAGTGGGAACTAGTGTGATGCTCATTTTATAAATAAGGAAATTGAGTTTCTGAGAGGTTAACTTTATTTTTGTTCACATTTCCAAAGGTAATTAAGAACTTGAATTTTTATTTGTCTTTAGATGGAATGACTTGTGCTGGTTTCTTTGGCACCATTCTGTTTTTAAAAATGAGAGTTGCAAGCACCTGTCCCCCATTTTTAGGTGAAGTCTATGTATCTGACTTCAAGGTCTTGCATTCTATCCCATTTCCAAGCCCTTGTGAGTTTAAACTTTGTTCTGTGTTACATTATGAAGTCTCTAAGGACAGGGGGATATCTCACGGTATTTACTGACACTGAGAATTACTTGGCAGGTGCTTGACGAATGGGAGTAGGAGCGTTCCTCACAGACCACACCTGTTTTCCTGGGCCTCCAGATTGCAGAACTGAGGACCGTGTTGATCAGTGTGCTGTGTTCTTTACATTAGAGGTACACATGTCTTCATAATGTCCCGGATATTGCTTGCAAGATGCTAGGCTGTTGCTACTAGCAATGATGCCTCTAAATTAGTGAAAATGCATCTCCCTGGTAGGTATGTGGTGTCTCTCTTGAAAAGTCGCCTGCTAGGAAGTCTGGGTTAGGGCAGTGAGTGAGGCTGGAGAAACCAAAGCCATCGTGCCTTGTGGGGCAGGGTCCAGAGGATGGGCACCCAGGCAGTCAGCACCTTGCTGGATGGGACAGCACCCTAGCAAGTGGTGCCGCTGTTATTTCTTTGCTGGCACTGTGCTTTGGCCCAACAGGCACATATCCAAAGCTTACATGCTATTGCATTATTAGATAGCCAAGTGCTTAGGAAGATGATATGTGGCTGTTACTGTCCTGCTACAAAGTAGTTAATGAGGTGTGATGGGAAAGGCAGGAACAACAGATTTCCACCGCCCAAGGGCATCTGTATCACTGTCTCCACTTCATGGTAAATACAGGTTGTTATGGAGCACATCTTAAATATAAAAACCAAGCTGTTTGTGGAGAAATAATTTGTAAAAATGATTTGCTATTTTTAAAAGTCTGTGCTGAATTGATAAAGGCTTAGGATCTCAAGGCAATTTTATTTTCAGCTGTTCAGTTTCACTTCAGAACGTTTGAATTCTTTCATATGCTCGTGATGTGCAGGGTTTTCTTTATTAAAAGGGCATAACGGGTATGAGGGCATAGAGGGTGCAGGAATTTCCATTTTGAACA
>PVKS010008619.1:0-67490 GCA_004027875.1 Aplodontia rufa | reverse complement strand
ACAACTTGATTCTATATAAAAAGAGTACAAAAGTTTCAATCGTGTATCAAAGTGCTATAAACAGCACAAAAATTTGATCTTATTAAGAGGAGTAATTAGACTCAAATATTTTATAAGGATTGTTTCTAAATGTAAATTTAAAAAAATCAGCAACTAAAAAATCTAAAAAAAATCAACAACTGAAAAAGATAAACTGATAGATCAAAGTCTAATTCGTTAAGGTTTCTTAAAACATTGGCTTGCTTATCAAGGTGATTTCCTGTGTCTACCTGTTACATAGTTTAAGACAGGCAAGTTAACTAAGGCAGGCAAGTTAACCAAGTGCTGTCTTTTAAACGTTGTTCATTTTAAACCAGCTTACATTTACTTTAAATGCATAGAGCCTTTATCATTAATGGGTTTTATGTATAAATCAGTCCGATCACTGGTACTATTTCCTCTTGGCAATTTCATTTTGTATTTTTTAACTGTTTTGACTTAAATAGTATGACCTATAGCATTTCTCACCTTAAAGTAATTAAAAACATTAAAAGTTTCATAACAATTATATCAAAATACAGATTTAAAAAAGGGTCAACAAACAACAACAACAAAAAATATAAAAGGATATAGGCATGGACATATGCTTTAATATAAAAACTAAAATAAAACAAATCTTCCTGGATGAAAAAATGTTTCTGGATGAAAAAATATAATGTCTAAGTAAGTTGCAAAAGGTTTGTGGAAGGTAAATCTCAAAGGCTTATGTGTTGTTAAGTTGACTATAATTGACACAATTTAAAGTTATTTAAAGTTTCACTTAAGTTTAAACATTAATGTACTCTTATGAGCCAAAATCTAATGCTATGTGTTAAAGTAACAAAGGTTTCTTAAAACTTTGATCTGCTCTTATCAGGATAATTCCTTATAGTTTGTACCTGTTTTAAAATTTTTTAAATGATTACTTCTTAACATTAAATGAGCAACTGTTTTTAGGTTATTGTAATATAACTGACACCTTGATATGTATAAATACTACTATATTCAAAAACTAGATGCCCATCTGAGCTTTGTTTGTTATGTAAGTTTATAATATAAAAACGTATGTAGGATTACAGACAAAGTAATTAGCATACTCTCTTTTACACACTGTATTTCAAAACCTAGGTTATATCTGTTTACTTTAACTACAATATCTCTGTTCTACCATAGATTGCTGGACAATTCTTTCAGTAAGTACTCAAGCTCAATTTGATAATCACCTCCCTTCTAATCCCTTATTACATTTTTGGGCTAAGCATCCGGTGGTCTTTCCAAAAATCACCAGGACTACACCCATAAAGATGCCACTTTAATATTTACTAATGGATCTAAGGATGGCACTGGAGCCATTACAGCCAATGGATCCACTCAAACCATCCTGTTCCCAATCCAATCTGCTCAACAGACAGAACTACTGACGGTTTTAACAGTTTTTTCAGGACATTTTGAACTCGTCAACCTGTTTTCAGATAGCATATATGTAGTTAATGCTGTTCAGAGTGTCGAGCTGGCTGAACACATTGCTGTTCATTCTCCCATTCATCAGCATCTGCTACAGTTGCAGCAATTAATTTGGGACAGAAAAAATCCCTTTTATATCACTCACATTCATGCTCATTCTGGTCTCCCTGGTCCTCTTTCTCATGGCAATCATGTTACTGTTCTCACCACGCGCAATGTCCATATTTTTTCTGCACTGCAATCTGCTATTAATTTTCATAATTAATTTCATGTTAACTCCTCTACATTGTGTTATCGCTTTGCTATATCTAAGAAAAAAGCCAGACACATTGTCAAAAGCTGCACTAACTGTGTTACCTTTCTTCCTCAAGTGACTTATGGAGTCAACCCTAGAGGACTGCTACCTAATCATCTGTGGCAAATGGATGTCACTCATTTTTCTAAATTTGGAAAATTGCAATTTATTCATGTTTCTATTGATACATTTTCAGGATTCATTATGGCCACACCTTTGTCTGGAGAAAAAACAAAGGACGTTATTACTCATGGCCTCTCAACATTTTCCATTCTAGATGTACCTAAACAACTTAAGACCGATAATGGACCTACATATACTTCTAATACATTTAAAAATTTTTGTGCTAACTTTAATATTCAACATATTACAGGCATTCCTTATAACCCAACTGGACAAGGCATTGTTGAAAGGGCTCATCTTACTATCAAGACTATGTTAAATAAACAAAAGGGGGGAATAGGAGCGGTGTACAGAACACCCAAAGATAGGTTATCTGCTGTATTTTTCACATTAAATTTTTTAAATTTAGATTCCAATAATAGATCAGCTGCTGACAGATTTGCTGATCCACATCATAAGCCCAAGACATGGGCCATGTGGAAAGATATATTGACTGGTCAATGGAAAGGTCCAGATCCTGTATTGATCTGGAGCCGAGGCTCTGTTTGTGTTTTCCTGCAAAATGCTAAAGGACCCATCTGGGTGCCAGAAAGACTGACTCGAGCTAGCCGAAATCAGAGCCTCGATGAAGACACCCCAAATTCTTCTCCTTTGCTGCCTGCTGGTCCAGAGCTCAACAATGATGGAGCAGAGGGACAATGTCTAGATTTGACTGGCCAAGATAGCTAAGACGGATAACATCTGCATCAGACAGGATATCCACATGGGACTCATCTTGGGATCCTGTTTGCTGCCTGTATGTTATCCCTCCAACGAGATAAAAAAACCTTATCTTCTCACAAATCAACAAACCTGTCACTTCTTTGGACTCTTACTTTTGTGGAAGCTCCTCTTTTCGCCCCTAAGGACGCTATGCAGCTTATCACTCCTAATGTAGTTTCTGAAAATGATACATGTACTAAATATAAAAGTTGTACTTCTAAGTGTCTTGATGTAGAAAAAAACATTTTTGTAATCGTACTGAACAAATTATATATGGTAATGCACACACTTCTTTACCTAAGGGGTGGCTTTACTCTTGTGGTAATTTTACTTTCAATTACATACCTGCTAATTTATCTGAGGGGACACAATGTTGCCTTAGTCAGTTGACTGTATTTTTACCTTCAGTTGCGGATATATTGCCCCATCATCCTGCTGTTAGAGTTAAAAGAGGCATTCCCCTTAGCGGAAGATTGTGATGATAATGTACATCTCCTCTCTAAAATTGAAGTAGATGCCTTGACGTTCTCCCTACTGGGCATCCCTGGTTTGGCGGTGGGAGCTTACAAGTCCCTTACTAAACTGGCTTGTGTCATGGCTAAAAATATTAATTATACTTCCACTGCATTGTCTCTCTTAAATGAGGAACAACGTGTATTACGACAAGGAATCTTAGATAACAGAGCTGCTATTGATTACCTTTTACTTCTCCATCACCAGGGTTGTCGGTCAGTAAAAAATATGTGTTGCTTTAGCCTCCCTGACAACTCCCTCAGTATCTCTGAGGAAATTGATAAACTAGAAACCTTAACTACACACATCACCCAGGATACTGGCACTGAGAGCCTGTTTGATTGGCTGACCTCGTGGCTCCCTAACTTCTCCTGGCTCAAGGAGTTGTTTTTGGGAATCGTATTTGCCTTGGCCTGTGTTCTTATTGTATGCATCGCTGGTCGATGTGTACTATACATCTTCCTACACCCCTGGACACCCCCATGACAAGCGATGGACTGGTAGTCAATGACGGGTACGACTTGCACATGTGTTTATCAACCTAAGCCAGGGTGCGAAGATATAGAGGTGTCGCTTCTTGACCCCATGATGGGTAAGAAAACATATGATTGCAGGCAACCTAAGCCAGGCACAGTCCCCTTGTCTTTATTAATATATTTAAAGGGGAACTGTAGGGAACATCAGGCCGTGGAGGTGCGTACTTGCCTTGAGGCAGGAAAGTTCCTGGAAGGCAACTTAAAGGTCTATTGTCAGAGAGGATTGATTATCTTGTTTCCGTAGACTGACCTGACCATCGCCCAAAACCAGGTGCGCATCCTTCATGGCCGATACTCATCTAAATTTGAATGGCCTCTCCAGGCTATTGATGGTGGTCTGGTAAACTATAACCTGCTTGTAACTTCAAAGGTATGCAAAAGGCTGTGGATTTGGTTCTATATAAACTGCCTATAGTAAGAATAAAGAGAGATTTCTTGAAGAAACAACGGTGGTTGTTGTTGCTTCGCCGGTCGAACGCGACACTACATGTTCTTTAGTTATTATATCCGTAGGTGAAGAAAGAAAAAAAGAATGGATATGTGATTAATGACAATCACTGCATTTTTGGCATTCATCATTTCTGAACTTCAATATTGTACTTTATTTTTCATTCAGATGCTGTGGGGCTATTTCTGATATGAGAAGGTTTAAGAGTACAGAAAGGCAAAACCTGTGGCCCATCTCATGCAAACCAAGCTGCATGCTTCACCTTCCTGGAGCTGTACTTGAGGGGAACTTTGAATACTGGAAAGTCAAGGACAATAGTAAGGTGCTAGGGATCTGAGTCAGGACAGACAGGAAAAGGAAGTTTTCTCCATTGAAGAATGGTTTCCAGCAGCAGTATGATATTAGATCCTCAGTGGTTGATGCTTTTAATGGGTTCATTTCTTTGCATTACACATGAAAAGGGAATCTAGCAGAGATTTGTTAAAGGTGTTTTATTTTGCTTCCCATAGCTCAGTGGGTATTTCATTAGGGTTTTACTTCAGCATAGAAAGAAAAAAAGGAAGAAATGAAAAGCCAGCAGAGTCTGAGCATCTACCTACAAGACACAAAGCTCTGAATTATGATTCTTCAGCCTAACAGCCTTTTCTACTCAAACAACTAAATCTACTACAAATGCATACATAATTTGAGGGAAAGTATATTAAAAAGTATGCATGTGTGTGTGTAAAAAACTTCACATTTTGTGAACTTAAAATGTTCTGTAACCACTGAGCAAAACTATTTTATTAGCATTAGGCTCACCATTCTAAGGAGTCATGAAAATTGCAGAAATATTGCTTCCAAAGGCTGGCTATCTATCTTCCCTCCGCAGCAAAATAGAATCAAAATAATGCAAAGTTGCTCTCAGCCTATCCTTTTCTTTCACCCCCCACTCCATCCTTTCCACACTCCTACCCACACAGTTGTCCAACGTCACAATGAGTTGAGAATGTGATCAGAAAGCATTGTGTAATTTTTGTTATTCTCTATTCAATACACCTTGACAGTTTCACGATTTAGATTTGGGCATTTTTATTTTAAATAATCACAAGCAAAGAGGGAATTGGTCTGCTCTACCATTAATCATCTCTACATTACATGTTCTCCAGAACAATAGAAGAAACAAAGGAACAGGAGCCATCCTTACCCAGTCCTTGATACGCAAATAATTGGCCTGGTAGGCTTTTGTCATTCTGGAGGACAGTGGCCCTGACTAGGGTTTATTAATAATATATGTTCTCTAGACACAAAACGCCAGAGTCTTCCCCCACCCCTAAGCCCTGTGAGATTCTCAGAGCATACCTTCATTTTCCAGCTCATTCCTTTTCACTACAGCTTCCTCCACATAAGCACCCTTTATACAAAAATTCTGATTCTCATCCCCCTACTTTTAAATGCCATGGAGTGCCTAAGGCTTGAAAACTACATGTTTCTTTGCTCTTGGTTCAATATGCTCAGTGGGAGAAATTTGTCATTGGAGTTGTTGCTGTTGGAGCAATATAGAGATCTCCTTTCCCCTCAGCCCCTGAAGCATCTGTTGCCTGGACTTCTGTTTGTATTAATGAAATATGCCATCTGCATGCTTTTGCATATCTGAAGGACACAGAAAGGGAAATTCTCAAGACGAATCCATTAGCCACTAAAATGCCCAACTGTGCTCCAAGACCAAATCCTCCCAACAACCTGTGATCCCTGTCAGGGGCCACATGTTGGAAGAGAACAAACTCAAAACATAATAGACCATCATTTTGAGTCAACTAAAAATGGTCACTCTTCCATTTGAACAAAAGCCTGCAGATACGGTTTTTTCTCTGCCTTAATGGACGGTGAATTAATCAGAAGCATTTCAGACATAAATGATAGAAACCCAACTCAATCATGCTCAAACAGGATATATTGAAGTGAGAAGTTCAAGTGAATCCACAGGTGTGGTTGCCTTGAGGGGCTAAATAATGCTGCTAGGAATGGGTCTTTCCGTTCCTCTTAGCTCAGTGTTCTTTGCTGTTGGGTTATACACAAACACATTCTCAAAAGGGTGTAATCTTCTTGCACTAGATTATATATTCCACCTGCTTGGCAGCCCTAACTAGAAATGAGTCCTAGTTATCTACTAGTTCCTTAAAAAGTCTGGGAAATTGAAAGGTCCAGTTTTCCAGAGAGCTATCTCACCCCTGTTCTCTATGAGGATACAATAAGAAGATAGTCATATATCATCTACATGCAAGGAAGAAGGTCCTCCCCTCACTAGATACTGAATTTGCTAGTCCCCTGAACATCTCCAGCCCCCCAAACTTTAAGAAATAGACTTCTGTGATTTATAAGCCTCCCAGGTTATAGTATTTTGTTATAGCAACTCAAACTGCAACAATGTGAATTTTTGTTTTTGTTATTATTGGTTTTGGTTTTGTTGATTTTTTAGTTTTGTTTTGTTCTATTTACTTTGCTTGAGTGACTAGAAAGTTTGTAGTACATTTGGGGAGCTATTCATCAATTGAGAAGAACCATATCATATGCATATACCAATGACAAACTTGTCTTTAGGCTTTATTCAAATTTTCCTCCACTGATTTACCTAACATCCAACATCCTTTGATTTAGAATCACCCTTTTATTACTCCATAAGTTTCTGAGGAACTTTACAAAAACCATTTTGTATAAAAGCATAAAGCGATCAACACATGGTTTTATAGATAAATTGACAGGTAGGTAAATGACACCTAGTGACATTCTTGTTTCCTTACTCACTCCGCTTTTAGTCTTTGAGAACACCTACAATTTAGCCACATATTCCATCATCAAAATAGCCAGTGTATCAGAATCTTGGTTGTTATCTCTATATCTGGGCACCCTAAAGATGATGTGACTATATCTGTGCAATAGGCAAGGATAAGATATGGCAATTTAGTTTCCAAGTCAGATCACTCAGCAATATGAGAGCCTTCTTGTTCCATTCTCCAGCCTCAAGATCCAGCAGAGTCACAACTGGTAGACACTTCAGTACTTGGGTATCAGAGTGATAACTATGCAGAGCAGAGCTTGCCACTACTTAGACTGTTCATATACTGTAAGTTTGAAATAAACCTTTGCTGCGTTAAGACTGTGACAATTTAGGGCTATTTACTGCTGCAGCATCAGCTAATCTATCCTGACTGCTATATGCCATAATGAAATGCAGTACAGAGCCACTGAAGTGGAATTACGAGACAAGTTTCCAAAGTATCTGAACCAGTAATGTAGAAAGTGAAAAGGAAGGCAAAATATCAAAAGTTGATCACAGGCTTTGAAGTATGCTTTTAAAACTGTGCAAAATTTGTAAAGGTATAGAGATTGATGGCAAAAGTGATTAGGATAGATACAGATAACACAAAGAAATATAAGACGTGCATTTATCACTTACCTACAGAATCTCAGTGCTCGGTACATCTCAAGCACTCAGGGCACATATGCAATTGCTTTTACAGAAAGGATATTACTTATAAGGTTTGTGTTTCAAGGGTTCCTAGCAGTAATGCAATTTAACCCTTCAAGGGAATAATATAAACATGGGATATGGAATCAGCAATATCTGTCTCAGGACTTAAAAATTTACTTTGGATTGCTTGGCTTTGATCTTTATTAGTCAAACAGAAAGTTTTGCACCTGCCTTATGGCACTGTGGAAACAATCAAATTAAATAATCCAGTGAAAGGCTTGGCCAAGAAAGAAGCTTGATAATTGCTGGAAAGAATTTCAAACTTTTTTTTTTGAAACACATGGAAATGCTAATCCACAGAGAGATAAACCTACCTGCCTACGCTTCAGAGCTGGACAGCAGAGCTAAGGAAAACAGCTTCTAAATACTCATAGAAACTGAATATTTTACAGATATCTTGATGATCAAAGAAGTAGATCCACAACAAATTAAGTCAAAATACCTTTCAAATGAATAGAAGAAGTAATGTGTGTGGTCATCCAGAAAATGCAGTGGTGGAAAATGCAAAGGCTGGAGAATCCATGTGGGGTTGTCCACCTAGAGCCAAAACCGATCACAGTGAACTGCAATCTACCCTTGCTTAGCAAAGCCCTTTACAACTTCTCCTTCATTCTGGCATCTGTCTTCTCAAAGCATAAAGCAGAGGCCATCCATGGCGATCACCAGCCCTCTGGACACAGATGCCTTTAATATAATCTCCTGATTTACTATCCTCCTTATCGCTAATCCAACTCCAAATTGGCATCACATGTGCAAGCTAATCCCTCTAATGTCAGATAATTAGAAGTCAAGATTTTTGAGGGTAGGTATTAACTGTTAACTCCTTTACATCATCATAAGTCAAGCATAGATACACCACACAGCATCTCTTGTAGTGCTATATGCATAGCAGGCAGTAACTCCTATTTGTTGAATTAATAAATAAACAAATGAAAGAATAATAAAACAATTCAGCATCTGCAGATAAGTGGCTGAAAGACATGACTCTTGTAGTATTATCCAATTCTATTGTCTGGTGCTAAGAGCCTGATTTAGGCTAGCCAATTCAAAATAGGTAAGAGGACCTTCAGAATAAGAAAATCACAGTAGTGATACATATTAGATTATAGAAAGAAATCAAAGACTTATAACTCTGGTCAAAGAGGTGATAAAGAAAGGGCCCAGCAAATTCACAGCAATAAGCTATCTAATGCTCAATGTAACGTACTAGGTCCTTCCCACCTGGTATTCCTCTAAGGCAGGATTCTTTCCTTGAAACCAGAGATGACTGAATGAGAGGTAAAGCATGACTGCTTAACCCAGCCATGCATCACTGGCCCTAAATTGCTACAACTGAAAATGCTGGAAGACGGCTGACTGCAGTCAAGCAAACTGATCTGATTTCCATAGAACATCTCTTCTTATAACATGCTCCTTGTAGGGGAAACTGCAGCAAGGAAATCCCGAGGTTCCACATTTCAGGTCTCGAATGCAAAAAGCAGGAAGCATTGATCTGTCCCAAGGAGCGGAGGAAGACAGGGCCTTGATGGCGATGGCACTGTTTAGGGTCTGTACACCAAAATGAAGAGGACGAAGAAAAAAGCAACAAGAACTTTGCAAATGAAGTTCAAATTTGAAGGCAAACAAAGCCCAGTGGAAATTACACATGTCTTTGGAGTCAGAGTATTTAATTTGTAAGGCACCACTGACTTTGTGTGGGCAATCTCAGGCAGGTTACTTCATTTCTCTGAGCATCAGTTTCCCTTAAAAGCAGGGCAGTATTTCCTGTTTCTCAGCATAGCTCAACAAGGGATAGCATAAGACCAATCACAGGTGCATGTGGCACATAGTAGGAGCTCAGCAAAATAGAACCCCTCCCTCTTTATCTTAATAGATTTTTTTAATCAAACAAAAATGCACGGAATGTTCAAAAGATCCACAAAGTGCACAGATACAGCAAAGCAGGAGCTTAGAGCTAACTGTTAAGAAGGGAAGCAGCTCCCTGTTTTCAAACAAGGTTTTGGGCTTTCAAGTGTGAAATTCACAGAAAGGTGGATTTGAGCCCATCTCATCTATCTTTTAAGTTGCTTAAAGAAAAGTGCAACAGGGAAATTTAGATGGTGACTGTGATCGCATTATTGTTAAGGCTGCAGGGAAATACATTAGAAGTAGATGGTTAACTGTAATTTAACCAGATTATAAAACCCCGTTCTGCAGTGAAAGCCACAGGGCACTCTTCAAGGAACAGCACAGCAACTCCTCAGGAACGATCACTTAGAAAAAAGACATACTGCATCACTGCATATATAGTTTGAAAACAGGGAAAAACCACACCTTTTTATTTCCCTATTTAGGCTCTGTCATGCATAACAAATATAAAATAACTGAAAAAATGCACAGTGGTCCCTGCTCAACAGGCGCAGGGAGAGGGAATATGAGAGCAAAGTAATATTCTTTTTTAAAATCTACTGAACACACAAAAATGTGTTTGTACATAAATTGCATAATAAAAGAGAAAGAAAAGAAGAAATGAAGGTAAGCACATCTACATCCGGAAGTGGCTGACAGACGGGGCACGCCCCATGGGGAAGGTGGCAGCTACTAGATGGTTCTGTGAATGCTGAAGTGCCATCTGTACTCTGTACCAGGCCTGAGAAATGCTACGGAGCCTGATTCTGGCCTCATCTATTCTAGAGGGCACAAAGAGGTCACCTCATAAGGGAAAACATTCCTTCAAATGACGTCCTTATTTCCATCTCTGTGTCCTTACTCTGTGCCCAATACAACCAAGCGCTGGCCCTTCCTGACCCTGGACAACCCTGGCATTTTTTCAAGTACATTTCTTCAATGTAATTTTTTTTCCAAGTAAAGTCATCAGAAGTCTGAATTTCGTTTCTTTCCTTTTTTTCTTCCATTTAGAAAGAGAACTGCTGAGCAAAAAGAAGCAGGAGTTCTGCTCCAATGTCAGGATTCTGCTGTTTTTGCTTCTCTGATCACTAAACCAGGAAGGTGGGGAAGAAGCTACTCAAAATAATTCTAAATAAAATAGTGCAGTATTTTAAAGGGAGGGACAGAGAAAGGAGAGATGTGAATGACTGTTTGAAGAAAGGAAGAGCATAAGACCCTAATCTTAAATGCTTGCAGTAGTTAGTTATTTAATATCATGGATGAAATAGCTTTGTCCATTCATGTTAATAGTGGTACAACAGTATGATGTCACCTGTGTGTTATTGTACAATGCTAATCATGTCTTTATTGATGAAAAGCAAAAAAAAATTGTTTCATGGTCCACACTAAGGCATATTCATAGCACTTGTTCTATAGTCTGATTCCATAGCTGGAGATAAGCTATGCATTGGGCAAGCAGAGGGGTAGGAAAGGAAACTCAAGTTGGAGCAGTGATACGTGAATGCCCAGTATAGCTGATGTCAGACCAGATGCTGCTGGAGAGGCACAGACAATATCAGTCATTTTGACAAGCCCTTCTGTTCACCATTAGTGCTTTCCTAGTGACAAAAAACATGTCACCCGCAGTCTCCTTTTTCTTTCTCTTTCATCTAACATAAAATCCATGGGGCAGACAAACACTAGGAAAAAAATAATTAAAGGGGAGACAAAAACAAGCAAACAAAGCTGGATAAGGGCAAAAGTATACGACAGAAAGTAGTTTGCAACTTGCAAGCAGGTGCATGGTAAAACATCCTCACCATAGCCTCTCCTCACTGAATAATGACATAATTGAAGATTGTTGTTCTGGTTGGGAAGAAAGGTGCCCCCCAGAAAGCTCAGAATGTGAGATAATGAACTGAGAGGTGAAATGACTGGGTTATGAGAACCTTAATGCAAGGATTAATTGGGTGGTAACTGTGGGCTAGTAGGGTGTGGCTGGAGAGGTGGGTCATTGGGGATGTGCCTTTGGGGTATACAGTTTGTATCTGGTGAGTGGAATTTCTCTGCCTTATAATGTGATGCCTTGACACACTCCCCTCTACCACGCTCTTCCACCATGATGTCTGCCTCACCTCGAGACCCAAGAAATGGAGTCAGTCTTCTACGAAATAAGACCTCTGAAACCATGAGCCCCCACATACACTGTTCCTTCTAAATTGTTCTTTTTGGGTCTTTTGGTCACATCAACAACAAAGCTGACTAAAGCAACTGTGCTCATAGCTTTGCCCACAACTGACATTGAATATTTAGAATGCATGGACTCATATACATATGCAACCCCCTGGCAGTCATTGTCCAATAAACCAAAACCAAAATGGACTGCAATAATTAATTCTTGAAAGAAAGCTTGAATAGAGAAAGTTGAAGTAGAGAGATGAAAAGTTACAAGGCAGAACACTCAGAGCAGAAATTATGTCAAAAGTATGTTAATAACCCCACCAATTAGCCTCCTATACAGCACAAGAGACAAAAATATAACAGCATGAATTAACGTTGAGATTCTAAACAAAAATCTGACCAGCATCCAGAGTTGAAGATAATATTATTGAATAATTACAGAACACTTAATTTAACTCAAAATGTGAAAATTTTCTCTTACCTATATGATATAGTTTAGTGGTTAAATTCTTGAGCACTGTAGATAGGAAATAAGGTTTCAAATCTATGCTTCATCATTTACTAGGTAGGTGACTTGAACATATTACCCACTCTGAACTTCAGTTTCCTCATTTGAAAAAATGGAGACGATACAAACTATAAAGATCAGAGTGGAAATTAAATAATATATGAAAAGTACCTTGGGCCATGCCGCAGTGCTAGCTTGCCTATGAAATATGTGTTATTATTGTTCTTGTTGAGCCCAGCAGTCTCAGGAAGAGAGCAGAGGTGTGCAGTTGGCCTTAACAGGCTTGGCATGTTCCAATTCTGACCAATCTCTGCAGTGGAGAGGAGTCTCTGTAGAGTGTGCTTAAATCTTATTCCCTCTGCAACTCTGGTTCCAGCATTAGCAGTAGATATGTAATAGGAAAACTGTCAGACAGTTGACATAAAACAAAATCAGAACTGGTAGTTTTTTTTAATTTCTCCTTTTATGCCAAATTAGTGACTACTCAATCTCCAAAATGCATATAACTGAGCACAGCGAACTGAAAAGGAAAAAATATACACCATTAATACAATCACCATCTCCCTATCAACTCTTCTTAGGAACTAGTAGTTGACTGAATCTGAGCACTAATCAAGCTAGATTTCCCCTAAAATTTACATAAAGGTTAAGGGATACACAGATACACATAATGCACAAAAGTTTCAATACATAAAATATCAAGTAAAAAAATCCACTGGTATCTAATATGTAGATGTGAAGATTTTCATGTATTTGTTTTGACCTTTCCTGGTATTTTTAGAAAAACTTTACACAATTGTGTGGCACAGTTCTTAGATGAAGCCTTAGAAATCATCTATAATTTCCACTTGATATATAGAAGAAACACATGCACACACATTCACGAACACTAAACTGCTCATAGGGATTTAGCATTTTGCCCACCACTGCATGTTAGCAAAGTTCGTCCTCAAACTCAGCTTTTGTTAGTGTTTTTCCCCCTTTCTGAACAAACATTGCCATTTGTGGCTTATGCTGAAAAAGACTGAAAATACACATGATCGATTGGTTTCTTAGACATTGCTGCTGAGTGAGACATTAATGTGCCCGCACATAATTCAGGTAGCTGCATTCACTTCCCTGGTTCCAGCAGGCAGAATCTCAAACCCCACATTATGTTCCCATCTATCTGAAAACAAAGCAAGAAACACAGCAGGGATATGCATCCCAAGTCACTGTCACCTGTCTGCCTTACTGTAGCTGCAGCATCTTTGCATACAGAAGAAATAAATATGTTTGGAAGTGGACTAAACCTCCGAAAATGTGGCTACTAGGGCTTCAACAGAAGGCTGGGAAGCTAATGATAAAGGTGAATAAAGGATAAAATAGGCTTTTGACCAACTTGAAAATCAGTATTTCTTGCTCATAACAGGGAACCTATTTCAGTGCCACAGACACCTGGACATTTGTGTCTTAATTGAATCACTTGGGTCTTCCCCTCCTCCCCGATACTAATAACTAAAGTTTAATAGGATTTCAACATTTCCAGCAAGATGGCACACATCCCGAGCTCTCAGAAGAGGTAATTGACCAAGATTGCATTAAACCATTATTATGGGAAAGGCTTCAGGTCCCCGAAGAAAGGCTACGGACGCTTCTAAATTGGAATGTTCTTCCTACCTTTGTCCCTAAGGTGATTTGCCAATTAACTAACGTGTTGGGTAAATGTCTGGAACACGTGATTAAACATAATTCAATCTTATTAAATACCTATTTAAAGTCACATTTATCCCTGCTTGACTTCATTATCTCCTTTTTGACCTACTTGTCCCTTTTCTTTCCTTCCTGTATGTCTTTGCTTAGCAAAAGGTCCCTGAGTGCCAATATTCCTTTTCATTTTAAGCTCACTTTAAGCCTGACCTCCTTCAAGAAAACAACCAGTTTACCCTGTCTAAAACAAACGCACAACAACAAAATACCCTTCCGTGCTCCCAAGTTTTAAAATTATGACTAAATTATTTGAAGTTTAGATCACAAGCCTAACAACACCTAACTTTCTAAGACTTCTGTACCACCCAGAATACTGTGGTTCATACAAAAGAACAAAAGATCTTAGAAAGATATCCACATTATTAAAATTATTGGATTCTAAAGAATAATGAAGGGCTGGAGCGGTGGCTCAGCGGTTACAGCGCTTGCCTGGCATGCGCAAGTACATGAGTTCAAACCCCAGCACCAGGTATACAAGAAAGTCTTGGAGCAAGGAAAGCCATGTGAAAAACTCAATAAAAACCCTCTCTCCCTCCCTCACTGTCCCCTCTTTCTTTAAAAAGAAAAAAATAAGAATAATCAAATTTTCATGAGAAATAAAAATAAGCCGGCTTTTTGTTGACCTTTAAAAGAGAAGACCCTGGGATAGTTTGCCTTCCAGTAATTTGAGCTAAACCACTTTCAGGCCCCAGGATGAAGTCAGAACCTGTCCCCGCATGCCTTTGGAGAGCCTGCCTCCATGTCTCTACCGCCTTATGCAACACCAAGCAGAGGAGACACAACAGTTCTGCCTGTTGTCAGGCACTTCTTTTGATGGATATGGATTTTATCTCCTCTAATTGTGGGCATTTTCCTGCATCCCAGTTATGAGGGTGGATCTGTGACCTCAATATAATTGTATTAATGAATCAACTGCGAGCAGAAGAGGCACAGTCTGCTCATGACAGAAACAGAAGCCTAAAAGATTTGTTAGGAACTAATGAGCAAACTGGGAGAACACGAGTAAGCACGCTGCTCACCGTAAACAGCAACAGCAAGGAGACAGAGGAAAACTTAGCACCAGCCATAGGCGAGTAGCCTTTCCTCCCTGCACATTTGAGCCCAGTAGTGGTTAACATGATTTACAGATCTTTGGTGGCTTCTGCAGCAAATGAGATGCCAGCCTCAATCCTGTCTGTGACAGGCTGATTATTCAGAAGAGGTACATCAAACTGCCTGTGGTACATCAGCTCTTCAAGGAAGTTGGATGATAATGAGCCAAATCTTGCCATTAGGTAGGAGAGATTCTGGGGTGAAATTAACTCAGGATTCTAGGTTGCTCTTTAGGGTGTTGATTATTCTTGTGTGCCTTGGACCAATAAATGCACTTTCCATTAAATATACCTCCTTCCTTTTAGTGCCATGCTTGAAATTCGCATTTTGCAGGATATATATGTTTGGCCCTACATTGATTAGGACTCTACCATTAACTTTGGTTTCCTTACAAGATGAAATGTTTGGAAAGAGTTCTGTGTCACTGACAGGCCTCTAATTTCATTTTCTTAAGTGTCTTTGAATCCTTCTCATGCATCTTTCCCACACTGCATAAACATGCCAACTGTCTCGTTAATTCTCAAGATGGCAGGAAAATGGGTTAATTTTTCTAAAAATAGCAGAGAGCTTAAGCAACCGAACTGGATCTAGCCAGGATCTATGCATGCACCTCTTGCCTCTCTGCTGGCATCACCCCATGTTTCCTTCCTGCAAGGACTGCTCATCCTTTCTGATCTCCTGATCATATTTGGCCTTCCCACATGGCTGCGTTCAAAGCCACACAACCTTCCCCAGTTTCTTCCAGCTGGTAGGTGAGGCCAATTTCCACTTCTGAATTTGATAGCACACTGCTTTATAGGAGTTGAGTAAATATGACAATGAAGGCTGGTTTTGGAGTCATGTATAACTGCGTGTAAATCTTACCCCATCTTTTGCTAGCAGTATGACCTTGGGCCAATAATGCACATCTTGGAGCCTCAGATTCCTCATTGTCAAATGAGGACACTGAGAGTGACTTTAGTTACTTTATGGATTAAATTTAAAATATTTCTACACAACAGTTATGAAAGTGACTGGACCTCAGGAGGTTCTCAATGCATTACTATTTTTCTTCCAATGTTTCTACTAGATTGCAAGCTCTGCACTGTAAGCATAAGGTCTTAGGAATATTCGTGGCATAAAAAAATTTCGTAACACTTGTATTTCTGTTCAAGAGTGTTAATCCCTTTTTGTAGATAAATATAAACTGAGCCTAAATGATGCTTTAGATGAGAAAAGATATGCACAAAAGAAATAAGATATTAAAATATCTTTTGGGAGAACAGGCAATAGGGTTGACCATAAGATCCACTCTCCTTTCACAGTTATGGGATCCTGGAAACTTTCCCTGGCATTGGACAGGAAAAACAAAATGAAGGGCAGGGTAGTCATGATTTTGGAATCAACAAGCCTACCATTGTCTAACTCCATCAGTATCATCTCCCAGCTATTTTGGTTTTGGAAAAGTGTTTAAATCTTACTGAGCCTCAGTTTTCTCATCTGTACAATGGAAGAAAGAGGTATACTCTGTGAAGATTAAATCTACTAAAGAAATCCATATAATGTGCTTAGTGAAAATAAATAAAAACCCTAACCACAGCATAGGGAATTACTGAGTAATTGGTGACACTAACCTCCAGCCCACATTTTTCTAGCTGGGACTTCATGGATTCTATTACCCATTTAACTCAGAGGTACATCACCTTTCTTCTGTCCTTGCTAATGCAATGCAGCTGATTAACATTAGCTTCTTTGGCGTTTCTCTTCACTGCCCTTAACTATCAACCCATTATCCAGTAAGTTCCCTGGATTTTATCCCTAGAGAGAATCCCTATTTCTAGGGATGAGGCTCTGAGAAGAATACACTTCAATTCTGCAAACCTGTTGATAAGATAGTTGCCTACACACATAATATATACTTAAAACCTCCTTTCAACCTATTAATTATTTGCAAATAAGGATGCTCTTTCTCAACACCAGTCTCTGGGCATGTACTTATACAAATAACGATGCAATATCGAAAATTTTGGTTCAAATTCAAGATGCCAAGCACAAGTCCTGAGGGAGCAGGCTCCTTCAGCTGGTTGCTACTGACAGCAGACTGGCTGAAATTGTTCTGAAGTACCACATGCATGATAATAGCTGTCTAGATACAGCAAATAGATATAAGCAAATGAATGGTCTTGGAACTGTCTGCTGTCATTCATTCAAAAGAGTATCTCTTGGAGGCTGACTACCTTTGTTCAAAAATAAATTTAACTAGAATTTAGTTGCTGTGGGACGAAAGAACATGGAATAAATCAGTCAGGCTCATGCAAGAGCTGCCAGTTCTTTCAACGTTAAGAGAAATACAATGATTGGGCTCAATTGCTCTCTGGCATAAAAAGAAGAGAGGAAAAAGAATGTACAAATAACTATGTTGTTATCAAAGGCTCCATAAAGCCTGAACAATAAGGACTGCCTTTGTGCATTAGGAGGAAGCCAGGTGGAGATGGTTTAACTTATTAATTAGGAAAATTATTCACATGAGCACGATTTGAGTGTTTATGTTTTGCTCACTCTTCTCAACTTGCCATTGAATTTGCAAATGTGACTGCATTCTTGCCATCTTATATTCCAGAGGCTTCTCTGAGCAAAATCCTTCAAAGGAAGATCTTAAAGACCCTTTCCAATTGCTCTTCTAATTCTGTCTCACTACTCCTAATAACCTCTTTGATGCCTTGGCTGAAATCTCTTTTTCTCTATTGATTTTTATTTCCCCATCACTCACATGATTGCTATTGTTGAGTTCTACGTGAGAAACCATTGATCATTTTCTTAACTTTGCAAAAGCTTTGCCTGGCTCCAGTGGAAGCTTCTGCATGTGTCAATGTAAAGCTTATGGGCTGGGAGTGGAATTACGTTGTTCTGCATTACAGAGGAAGTTCCATCCCCTAAAAGTAAAGCAGATTCAATACTGTCTTCAGGTATGTCTGAGTGATCTATATATTCTAGAGGTGGGAAAAAAATGAAATTCTCAAGGAAGGAGTAATGAGTTTCACATGAAATAAGAACTGTCCAAATGGAAGGAATTGCCATTTTATAATCCTAATACTGAGCCTTCATAGTGAGTTAAGAGAACCTAAATATCCTCTGTAGAAACAAAGGTAATAAGAAAATCTGAAAAATCTAGTCACTCCAGAGCCCTCAGAGTAAAATTCTCAGAAATGTTGGCTCACCATCTTTTTGATGATTTATCTGCAAAAGGAACGAGTTGACCCTTTTAGACAGCTACAGACAGTGCAGCATCAAATATGCATTTAGGGAACTGAAGCTTGATATTTATATCTTCAGAACGGAAAACATAAAACTTTCTCAAAGCAGTGACTGATGCTAAATAATTCTGAGTTAAATCGTGTATTAAATGATTAAACAAAAACTTCATATATCCAATAGAGCAAAAACTAGGAGCAATTTATTTAGAGTCACAAGAATAATTCAACACCATAATGTGACAACACATGACCGAGAAGATATATACTGCTCACAATGACAGGAACACACAAAATCAGAAATCTTAAAGTGGGGACCCCTCTCACTTGCTTTTCCTCCAGTGCTGGGGATTGAACCCAGGGCCTCGTGCATGCCAGGGAAGCACTCTACCTTTGAGCTACATTCCTAGTATTAACCTTCTCCAGACTCTTGCAGTACCCTAGGGTAGACAGATTGCCCTGGAGAATCTCAAGCAAAGTGCTTCCTCCTAGAAGAGCTATTTCATCAAGAAAGGCTAGGTTTTTTTTTTCTATAGTGGTAAAATATACATACATACATAAAATTTATCATCTGTTTTAGTCAGCTTTTTGTTCCTGTGACTAAAAGACCCAGCAAGAACAATTTAAGGGGAGGAAAAGTTTATCTGGCGGACTCAAAGTTTCAGAGTTCTCAGTCCATAGACTGCCGGCTCCATTCCTCAGGACTTGAGGTGAGATTGAACATCATGGCGGAAGAGCATGGCAAAGGAACAAGGTTCACCAGTGATCACTAAGCAGAGAGAGACTCCACTGGCCAGAAACAAGATATATATACCCTAAAGACACACACCCAACGACCTACCTCCTCTAATAACACCCACCTCCCTTCAGTTACCACTCAGTTAATCCCGATAAGAGGATTAATTCACTGACTGTGTTAAGGATCTCATAACCCAATCATTTCTCCTCTGAACCTTCTTGAATTGCTTCACTCATGAGCTTTTGGGGGCACTAGTATCCAAACCATAACACTATCTTAATCATTTTGAACTACAGATCCAATGACAATAAGCACATTTCTAATGTTGTTCACTATTTCTGGAACTTTCTCATCAACCCAAACAGAAACTCTGGAGTCATTAAACAATAATTCTCTATTCCTCTCCACCCCAACCCTCTGCAACCTCTATTCTACTTTCTGCTTTGTGAATTTGCCTATTCTAGCTTCCTCATCGAAGTTAAAAGGGCTACAATTTGAACTTACTTTTCAGAACCGCCTGGTTGCAAACAGCACCCACCTCTTCTGAGGCCCTTTACACTCTATCCAGACCCACATATCACCCATCCTTATTTACAAGCTAATTATCTTACATTTATGTTCTTTTTCTTAAAAAAAAAAGTCTATGTGCTGGTGTTGGTTTGTCCAATATTAAATTTCCTCCTTCCAGTTCTCCTCCTGAGCTTTCAGATCATATTTCTATATTATCTTCTGTCTCCACTCACACTTCCCCACAGCCGGACATCTTTCCTACAACCAATCTATTAACCCACTGCCACCTGGAAAAACTGCCTACCTCCAGCTGGGTTCAGTGGCAACACACCAGTAATCCTGGTAGCTCTGGAGGCTGAGGCAGGAGGACTGCAAATTCAAAGCCAGCTTCAGCAACTTAGTGAGGCACTAAGCCACTTAGCAAAACCCTGTCTCAAAATTAAAAAATAAAAAGGGCTGCAGATATAGCCCCCCTGGGCACACAAAAAATACAAAAACAAAAACAAAAACCCTGCTGCTCCCTTGGCTGTAAGTCCTTCCTTGGATTCTGGGACACGGTTTTTATCCTTTAGAATAATTCTAGGCAGAGTCCACGCTACAAAGGATGTTTTCAAGAGTGTCCTTTATGATAGAGTTTTCACCCACCCATTTTGTAGACTGAATAGACAATCGTAGGGGAGAAAAATCATTGACACACACACCTTGTCCATTCCCTTATCTACTCTTCCTGCCTCCATCCAACATGAGGCACTGCTGTTACCAAAATACAGAAAATTTGGTTTTCTATCATTTTCTTTAAGAAGAAAGTCATAAAATATAACCTACAAATTAAATCTCTCAGTTTCAATTGAGGTAGAATGTGTGATGTTTCTCTTTAGCTTCCCATTCAAAAGTTCCCAATTCTGGTCCCTCTCTTTTCCCTTTTCTCCTTCTCTTCAACTTTCCCTCTCTCCTCTCTCTCATCATCCCCACCCCTCACCCTGACCTCCTCACTAAAGTCACATTTCTATAAGCTCCATGTGATCCCCCTTATTCATTTCAATACCCAAACTTTATCCCCTGATATAAAACTTCATATTTTATCTCCCCAAATCTTCCATCTGGAAACATTCAAGGAGAACCTGCTTTGTTCTGGAAAGTACTGTGCCATACTTTCTACTCTCTATTCCTATCACATGTTCATTTAAATAATGTAGCACTTAATTGTTAAATAAGTTAACACAGGCTTCCTGAAAACTGGAATTATTACATGTTATTTTTATTAAGCATCCATCACAGCCCCTGGCAATCTTCAGCACAGGATGAGAGACAAGGAATACTTGTGGCTTGATTGATAATTCAGTCACAGCTGGGCTGGAGCTTATCTCCTTACTGTCAATGAAATAAAGGGCTGGCTAAGCAAATTAAGACTGTAAACACAGAGAGTCTGGCCTCCTTTAATGTAAGAATCAACACACTATTTTAAGCAGCATTTCCGTGCCCGCTTTCATTCAAAGAAGCAGTGTGCTGATTGTGAGTATTGTCTGTTTGTTAAAGCATTAACAAGATCCACTAAGATTACCATGCTCAACAGCCTCGTTGTTACTCTGTGTATAATTGTATTTCTGCTTTTCTCATATATTTTAAGAATAAAATGAAGAAAAATGAGTCCTTGGGGGCTGGAGTGGTGGCTCAGCGGTTTCAGCACTTGCCTGGCATGTGTGAGGAGCCGAGTTCAATCCCCAGCACCATGTACCCAGTGAAGTCTCAGAGCAACAAAAGTCACATGAAAAAAGCTAAATAAAATGGATTTTATTTCTCTCTCTCTCTCTCTCTCTGTCCCTCTCTCTTTGAAAAAAAAGAAAAAGAAAAAGAAAAATGAGTCCGTGCACAGCTTACACACAGGTTTTCATTTTGCTTTGAAGCCACAATCACACTTTCAGAAGAGTGCTGGGGCTGTTTTGGTGAGCCTGTCCCATCCTGTCAGGAATATGAGATGTCTTTTAGGGAGTTCGATATCTAGACTGAAGCCGGACTTTGTGTTAGGAACCCTTCAACTCAATCCCACTGCTTTTCTTAGGTTCTTCACCGTCTGACTTTCCACTATCACTGGTACTTGGGAATAACTTCTGGTATTTTTTAAGAATCAAACCTGAAATTCGCAACCAAGACAAGACAGTCACATGCTTGAAAGAAATGGCAGTCTAAAGTGAATCCCCAGCTTTAGCTTTCCATTACAGTTAAATAACTTTCTTCTACTATCTGTTTTCCTTTCTCCAGGGAACATAAATAGCAGAGTCAGCAATCCTTTCTGCTAAGCATCAAGAGGCTGCTGAAAGAGAGTATTCACAGCTATAGACCTCTAAACCTTTGCCACGAACTGCTGACTCTTATGTGTGAGCCACTGAAAGTCCCTTCTCTACCTCTGCAGCGGTTACTGCTATTACTACCAATAATAAGAGTCAGAGGGTCTTATTGGCCCTGGGCAAAGCGACTGGAACACTCTCACTTTCACAGGGGTGAGGGTAGTAGGGGTAATAAAGGAAAAACAGAAATTCTGTGGGTACAACTGATTGCAGTTAAAAAATATTACGTTATTACAAATATTTTACAACTTCTAAACTTTGTGAGTTTAACTCCTACTTACCAGCCTTCTCTCTTTCCACCTCCAAACACAGTAGGTTATTTAAGATTTGCATTCCATCACTCTGCCACAGCTTAATGTAGCTGGACCACAGTGTGAGGGGTAGGGCACAGTGGGAGATGTAAAAGTCAGTAGAGAACAGATCATTATTTTCCCCAGATATGCAATGGGAACCCCTGCAGAATATTTGAAGGGAGTGACTAAATCAAATTTGTCTTGATAAACCCTGCTCCAGCAAGTTCAAGTGTATGACTCAGACCATTAGTTGAATTATTGTAGCTTTGCAAATGATAAGGAACACAGGGTAGAAATGTGGAAAGGAAGTTGTTTTAGAAACCATGCTTAAATTCTTCCACATATAAATATGTTTTATATGTGTATACATATACAAATATATATATGTGTATGTGTGTGTGTATGTATATATATATTTTTTTTCCTCTAAAACCATTATGAGTGAGGGTCCTGTCTTGTTTACTATTATGAACCCTATGCTGAGCACAGGGCCTGACACATAACACATATCCCCTAAATACTTGTGAATTAAATCCAAATAGCCAAAATGAGGGCTTACAAAAAGTAAGACTTCATCGTGGTAAATTTATTCTGAAGAAAGTAAGCTCGTCAGCTTCCTTTAGTGGCTCTACACCTCTCCTTTGACTTATCACAATTGAAAAACGATTTGCATTATTCATATCCGTGCCTGTCTCCTCTATTAGAATATGAATTCTAGAAGGCTACAGGTATTTTTGCTCAGCCCACATAGCACTGAGCACAGTGCTTTGCTCCCAGTAGGTGCAAAACTGAATGCACTGAAATATAAAAATGGCATGAGTCCTCTTCTAATTAAGCATTTGGAAGGTAATGGGATCATATACACAGTACAGGATTCCCAGCAACAAAGAAGAAATATACCAAATTGTGTCACCAAACATAATAATTGTATGAGATAAACTCAAGTTGCTAAAAAAATCATGAAAGGGCATTGATCAAAGTGCCTTCCTGTGCAACATCTGCCCATCCAGAGGGTCCACCTTATGAAATATGTGTTCAGGTTTCTTATGCCTGCAGCCAGCTACCAATGGGTCAGGATAATACTATAGGGTCCAGAAAGCAGTGATGTCCAGGCAATATGCTCCACAGTAGGAAGAAAAATGACAATTAAATAATATGTATTAAAAACAGAGTAAAGTCCTTAGCAGATGGCAGGCCCATCGTGCATGACGCCCATTGTTCCATTTATGCTTCTTTCTCAAGTACGGTCAAAATCGCACATCCTTTCATAAAATGATCCCAGACAATTTTTACAATCAGGAGCCAGAAGACAGATTAGAACAGCTACTAAAAGGAAAGAAGGAAGAAAATACAGATATTATATATGGTTGCTATAGCAACCAAACATCATACCCAGAAGCTGCTCTCATCCTTCCCCACCTCTGCCATGATCCTGGTTTCAAATTAATAACCTCTGATAATCCTTTTAAGTTGTTCATCAAGATGAAAGGAAAAGGTGGCCCTTGTTTAGTACTGAAAATTCTGCAGTCATCGGAGATAATGTTAAAAAAAATGGGATGAAATGAAAAGACGGCAGGAACTCAAGGAGATGACATCTAACAATCGTTTATGCAAATCTCATGGGAACATTTTCCATCAAAGATTTTTTCACAGGAGTGACTTTCAAACATGCAAAGGAGATGGCGAAGAATCCTGACTTTTCTTCCCACTAGTGATCTGTTGAAATCTTAAAAACCAAAGGGAATAAGAGTACACAAACAATACATTTTTATTTTTCTGAGCTAAATTAGCTTCCACACAACCTGAAATGTGATTGAAATTCAGCACATTTCGATTGTATGCTATCAAGGCTGCAAAGAAAAACTTAGGACCTATTATGGTTTGAATGTGAGGTGTCCCTCAAAAGCTCATGTGTGACAATGCAGGAAGGCTTAGGTGAAATTAGTATAAGAGCCTTATGTTAATCAGTAGGTTAGTCCACTGACTGGGATTAGCTGACAAGTGAAGGCAGGTAGGGTGTGGCTGGAGGAGGTGGGTCATTGAGGGCGTGCCTTTAAGGGACATGTTTTGTATCTGGTATGGAGTTTCTCTCTCTGCCTCCTGGAGTCCATGCCTTGAACCTCTTCCCTCCACCACACTCTTATGCCATGATGTTCTGGCTCACCTTGAACCCTGAGGAATGAAGCCAGTCACCCAAGTACTAAGACCTCTAAAACAATGAGCCCCTAAATAAACTTTTCCTCCTAAAATTGTTCTTGTCAGGTCTTTTTGCCACAGCAGCAAAAAAAGTGACTAAAAAAGGGACATAATTGTCAACACTGGGAGCAAACAAAACCTACTTCTGTACTGGTCTGTGTTATTAGTTTAGTTTTGGAGAATCACGAATGCTACAGAAGGAAGGAGCTGTGTAGATCCATAGTTTGAGTGTGGAAGAAATTAAGGGTCAAAAAGGGAAAGTGACTTATCTACATTCATAGCTGGAATGTTAAGGGGCCTAATTAAAAATAATTACAAAATAGTGTCTGGATAGCTGGCTCAGCAGTAGAGTGCTTGCCTGGCATATGCGAGGACCCAGGACTGATCCCCAGCATCACATATACAACTAAGTGGTGGAAAACCAAAAACCAGATGAAAAACTAAAACTGACTTTATCTCTCTTCTTCTTTAAAAAAATAATAATATGCAACATTTAAAAGATTCCTAGATATAGCAGATGCTATTCTAAATACATGGCATGTAACATTTGGCCTTCTCAACCATCTTGAGTATTGTGTCGAAATGGAGCTACAGGGAGGTTTAACCGCATGCCAGTGACCACTCAGCTGGTAAAGTGTGAGATTTCTATCCTAAGCCATCCGACTTCAGATGTTCATATCTTTTGCTCAATTAGTTCATACTGACAATCTCCCTTGGTCTATCATACCCTACTCCTCCCCTCCTTCCATATACAAAATGAATTTGGGAGGAATCTGCTCCACCTGACTCTATTTGGGTAGAGATCCCCTTCACATAACTCTACTGTAGATTAGTCTACGGGCAAGGCTCTACTCCCTCCCCTGATAAAATGCATGCCTACTGTTCCATTTTGAAAAGACAAAGTTTCACCACCAGAAGATTTTGAGGCTTTGTGGCCATGTGGTTCCCCAGATCCTCTCTGGTCTGTAGGTTCCCCCAAAGGAATCCCTGTACTGCACTTTTGAGCCTGGAACATCGTCATCATGCCTCCAGCCTGGGACCACACACGGGAACAGAGAGGAAAGAGTAAATGTCGAATTTGATGTAGTCATAAGATGACATGATCCTGAGGTATTCAACAAGGCCCACTGCACTGATCCTGCTCAGCACCAGCCCTTCTCGCTCTAGAGAAGCACCTGAACCCAGCCTCTTCCTGTTCTGGAGGTCAGCACATACCCTGGCCCAACTGCATCCTCCTAACTAATTCACCTCTTTAACAAGAAAATCTTTACTGCCCTTCCAGGTTAGATTAAAACCCTCAGCATATACTTTTACATATCTCACTAAAATACTCACTGCTATAATCATTCTTCTTTGGTCTTTTTTTCTACAAGTGTAAATTTTTATAAGAGAAAAAATTTAATTTGCTTTTTAACTGCTGAAACCGCCATTCCTGGCATCATATCTGTAGTATAATAAATGTTCAATTAAGTTTTTAAGATTAAAAATAATTGTCTCAAATGATCTTTCCTTTCCTTAAATGCTTTCTTAAACTTCATGCCTGACCATTATTATTTTCATGTGTCTTTTCTTAGTTCACTCTTTACTTGGAATATTTAATGGCTCCTAAATGTCCATAAAATAGGGGCTGAGCGGTGGCTCAGCGTTTGCCTGGCATGCACAAGTCCTCGTTCAAACCCCAGCACCACGTACACAACAAAGTCTTGGAGCAACGAAGGCCACATGAAAAACTAAATTAAAAAAACTATTTCTCTCTCCCTCTCTCTGTCTCTCTCTCCTCTCTCTCTCACTCTTAAAAAAAAAGAGGAGACAGAAAGAAAATATTTGGTTCCAGAATTCAAACAATCTTTTCATATTTATTCATTTATTAGTCCTATGAGGATCTGTCTATCCAAAAGGAATGTTTTCTTCCTCCTTCTATTCTTCCCTGCTTTCTGCAGTGCTCAGTAATATAATCTTATTTTCCTGCAAACTCTTCCATGGTTGATGATCTACACCACTCAATAAACATTTAATAGCCCTACATTTTTATCTTTTTTCTTTTCTTTTCTTTTCTTTTTTATGTACTGGAAACTTGGGCATGTTAGGCAAGCACTCTACCACTGAGCCACATCCCCAGCCATTTCTTTTTACTCTTATTTTATAAGACAGGATCTCATTAAGCTGTCTAAGCTGGCCTCAAACTTGTGATCCTCCTACCTCAGTCTCCTAGAAGCTGGGATTATAGGGATGAGCCGCTACTCCCTATTTACCAGTTGTACTTTTAAGACATGCAGTCAGAGACATTATGCACATTTTCCAACAACATATCTCTTTTTTTAAGACTTTTTTAAAGAGAAGGACAGTTGAGAGAGCAAGAGGGAGAGAGACAGAGACAGAGAGAATCAATTTTTACTGAGTTTTTCACATGGCTTTCGTTGCTCCGACACTCAGCTGTGTACGTGGATGCTGGGGTTTGAACTTGGTACTCTCGCACGCCTGGCAAGCGCTGTAACCGCCAAGCCACCACTCCAGCCCAACAACATATCTCTCAAGGTTAGAAATTACCTATAAATATCAGGGCAATCTGGCTGGTTGTTCATGAGAGCAAGTTAACACACACATCACGTCTTAAAATTTTAGGAGACTTTCCATTTAAGTCAAAGGATATATTTTGAGCAAGAAGTATGTGCTAAGCTCCCAGGAAGGTCAAAGCTCAGTGCCTCGATTTATTTTTTCATCCTTTTTGTCCTTCATTCAGGACTGACTGCCACAAACAAACTAGAACAAGAGCTCACTGCTATAAGACTTCATCCTCTGGACAAAAAAAAATGCTCCTTTCCTAGACTTTCCACTCAAATTTCCTCCTGTGCCCACAAAAGATGGAAGTCTGCACAAAAGAGAAATTCCTCTGGTGCCAAACAAATGAGAGTAAACAACATTCATCTCCCCTGGCAAAGTTTCTCCAATCTAATTTGTGTAATTACCTATCTCCCTAATGATGTGCTTGTTTACAGATTAAAGCCAAGAATCCAAGCACAGAAATAACATTAAATCTGATGAATTAAATTCCTATTTGCTTAAATCATCTAGATATCCCTGCTTTCTTTAAAAAGAAATTCCAGGAACAATAGAGGATATTTAAGTCGCTGGCTTTGGAAAGACATATCACCATGCTTAAAATGAGAAATGAAGCTGGTAACTGGCCAAGGTGTCCCCTTCATTTCAGCTTTGCTAAAGGAAGCACAGCTTAGGAAAGTTTGAAGAAATCTGCCTAAAGAAAATGCAGTTTCCATTACTGTTTATCTTTCTAAAATCTCTTCAAATGAAATAAGAACACTGCCACCTAGACCCTATGGTCTGGTCCTGCAATCAGCTGGTGATAGCCTAGAGCTCCTGGCAAGGCCTATGGGGTGCCATGGAGAGTGGAAAGAGAAAGGGGAAGAGGAAATGCAACGGTGAGTTACTTCTGAAAGATCCAGTCAGGCCACTGCACACACCAAACACAGAGCTGGGAGAAGCCTGCAGCGTGAGGTGGTAGGATCACAGGGGACTGGAATGGTGAACCCCTGGGGACAAAGCAATGCCATGCCCTGTCACAGACCTTGTGGTCTGTTCCTGTGGAGAGATCTTCTTGAACTGTCTAGAGTGATTGCACAATCTTTTCTAAGAAAACTGGAATCACTAACACATAATAATAATAATAATCCAGATGTAGGCTAATAATAGTAAGTGACCAGTCCATGGCACCTCCATGCACCTGGACAAGCATCGAGTGCTTCACCCATGATCTCTGTCTTGCCTATGACAACGCTTCTGTGGAATCACTATTGTCAGCCCTATTTTGCCTCCTATGAAATCGATGTCTGGAGTATGATGTCACCTGTTCAAGGTGGAAAGTAGAGGAAATCTCAAACTCAACTCTATGAATTTCCAGTGGTTAAGAAAGATCTTTATACCATTATATGAGCAGAGGCAACCATGAAGCACCATTCAACTTAAATCTAGCAATTAAGCAATCTCATCTTGATCTCATGGTCATTTTTCCTTTTTTCTGCCATTCAAAGAGAAAATAAATATATGTCAATGTTTATCGGAACACACAACAAATATCTCAACTTGAGCAACCAAATTTTCCTTGCACAAATCTGTGAAGCTATCTTTGCTGTCAACATCATAATTATTTCATACAGAGTGACTCCAGCAATACTGGGTGCAGAAGAACACTTTAAAAAGTGTACTGTGTTATAGGTTGTTAAAAACTCAAGCTTCTAATTTCATGACATATGCAGTTTTATTGTCAGCAATAGTTTCACACTATCATTTTTGTACTTTGCTTCTTTGATTTGACTTGTAAGTGTTGAGTTTTCAAATAAATTAAAAAGCATTTGCTCTTATTGGACCATGTTGTCACAGACTGAGCTAAAGCTTTGAATGCCTATGATGTAGCTTTTAGGTGAAAGGCATTCTATAAGCCATCTTCAGTAGGAAATCTTCATGTTACAAAGGCCAACTGTTATACCAACACTTATGATAGGAAATATATATATATATACACATAATACATATACAATATGTATTGTACATATATTCATATTACTACAAAAACTGTTTTCAGGACATTCATAAACACATCTTTTCAACAGGGCAGTCAATATCCTAACATCTGATATATATATAGTACTTAATTTGGGTTGGGCATTAGATAAATGGTTTACAAAATGTTTTTAATACTCAGGTTAACATCACTAGTTGGATACAATGAGTTTCATTTTATGGAAGAAGAATCTATGATGGAGAGATGAAATGATATGTCCAATATTTCTCAACTAGTAAATGATGGAACTGGGAACTCAAACCCACCATAGCATACTGAAAGTGTTTTTAACTCTCTACAGAAAACCAGGGTATGCCCATCCTGGAGTCTTCCATTGCATATTTAGTTCTATCCCTGCAGTTCTCAGATTTCTCATCTGTAAAATGAGGGCACTGGAAGCAATGACCAAATACATTTTTCTGATTTTTAAGGGACACAACCATTAACAACCCACAATTACCAAAATCGGATTGGTGGAAAGCAAAGAATGAGAGTGTCCAGCAAAATTCCAAGTGCATTCAAATTGAGTCCCTAAGAACTTGTACTGAGCAATCCCTTGGGCAAAGTTTAATCTTAGTCACTTTTCCAGAGATGGACATCATGGAAGGGAGGGCCACATACACATTATTTAGTTTCAAAATTAAAATTATTACTCTTTCCTCCAGGTAAAAATATAAACTTCAACATTTCTCCAGAGGCAATTGGGAACACTGTGAGTAGTCTCCAAACTGAGAAAGTATGTAGTGTGCCTAAAAGGGATTATTAGACTGTATTTCAAGAAGGTGGGAGTTATACAACACAGACTTGCTTTGGGGCAGTACTCAACACATTGATTAAAAATTATTCCTGGCTCTTTATCATGTAATAAAAAGAAGTTATTATTATTACTGTTGCTTAGCTGTGTGCATGCAAAGTCCTAGGCAGTGCAGAGTGGTGACAAGCATGGGGTGGAGGTTTCCCTTGGGTTCCTTGTTAAGGGCCTAATTGGGTCTATTTTATTTTTTTTTTTTAAAGAGAGAGGGACAGTGAGAAAGACACAGAAAGAGAGAAACAACTTTATTCAGTTTTTCACATGGCCTTAGTTGCTCCAACACTTGGTTGTGTACGTGGTGCTGGGGTTTGAACCCGGGTCCTCGTGCTTGCCTGGCAAGCGCCGAAACCGCTGAGCCACCGCTCCAGCCCTAATTGGGTCTATTTTAAAGGCTGGTTGCAGCAAAGATGAGTTCTCACCTTTGATCAGGACTCCCCAGATGCCAGGCTTCCTGCAGAACTCTGAAGCTTCCCCAGCACAGTCCCACTGAGGGAACTATGCTGAGGCAGCAGGGTCATTTCCTATCTGCAGCTCCTTTCCCAGGCTTCCCTGACTATTCATAATCAAAGGCACCAGGATTGACCTTCTTACAAAACAGCCCCCTTCTCCAGCGCCCCATTTGCAAAACTATGGGAAAGCAATTCTTGACAGCTTACAACACTTGAAGCACCCTCATTCTAAGGACTGGAGGCATATGGTGGGGAAGGAAAAGATATTGGGACATTTTATATTATCCTCTGCAGCCAATGTAATCCCTTTCATCTCCCCTAGCTTTCTTTCCTGCTCAAATCTAGGAAAATAGCCCTTGGCTTAACCCTCTCATTTGCTGCCTCCCAGGGCCAGTATCCATTATCTTGTTGGGTTCCAACTAAAGTTTTTGGCAGGGGTTTGGAAGGAGGAAAGATATTAAAATGTAAGCTGGAGAGACACAGATTCTCTCAGGGTTCCTATTGGTGACTGATTTTATGAACACTGTATTAGGGTGGGAGCTTGGATTTTGTGGCACAGAGAACTTGTACTGCAAGAAGCTGAAACAGTAAGTGCTCTTCTTGTGTAAATGTTCAACTAAACTCAAATGACATCTGAATCATTTTCATTAACTGACATGTTTAAAACACCAATCTGAGAGGGCTCTGTGTTAGGCATGGAGACTAGAAGAAAATAGATGACCTCTGTCCCTTAAACTTCTTAATGTTCACTTCGAACGGTTATTAAATACCACACATATGCCCAGATTTGCCCATAGGCTATATGTGTAAATTTTATTTTCACACTGATCTATATTAAACATTTTTATTGTACTGTAAATCCATCCTTTCTATTCCCACAAAGTCACCTCAATCATTAGCACTTCAGTCCAATGTCCAGTTTCACCTGTGGCTCTTCTCCCAGCTCTTCTTAAATGCCATTTCAAATCCTTTCAACCCCAGGTTATAAGTAGGATGACATTTAAAGGTTTACAGAATGGGCAATACCTTAGCTATAGTCCATGGTGGCATTTTTATTTTGGAGTGAAGGAAAGAAGCCCAGAGAAGTAAAAATGACCATCTTTAGGAACACAGGAAACTTGTGATGGAACTAGGGTCAAGACCCTGATTTCCTGATCATTAGCACAGGCCTCCATTTATGCTGCTTCTACATGGCTGAGGTTACATATGCCATGCTTCCAAGAGCAAGGGATGGAGTGCAGAACACACCTAAGATAACACCATGATTTGCACGCTTTGTGAAGAACTGTGCACTGGGCTGCTGTCTGTGGTATGACCTTGAAGGAGGATGCACGAACATCACATGACACTGTCATCTCAAGGCATCCATGGTCAGGCCTTCAGCCACTCACACTTGTCTCCCGAATGGGCTCAATGTATGAATGAATTTTACAAACAGCTTTCTAACCAGTCTTTCTCCAGTTTTACATCCAGCTACTAATACATTACTGCCTTGTTTTACCTTCCAAGCTGACACAGTCACCCCCTAATACCTTCAGAATCAAGTCCAAATTCCAATCTGATTTGCAACGTTCTTCATGATATGAGGTGAGTTAGCTCCTCCGGTTTCCTCTCCTTCCCCATCCTCCTTGCTGTGCTCTCCGTACTTTCATGAGCTGCTTGTGTTGTTCCATGGTCTGTCACATGTCACATGTTCAGGTCCTTCTACCCATAGCATGCTTTCCTCCCTTTTTCATCAAAATTTTTTTTTATCCTTTATGTTTCCAAGAAACTCCATGTGTAATTTCTTCTTTCAAGACTTTTCTGATACCATCAGCTCCCCACACCCTCCACACCTCTGGCTGAAGTCTCCTCATCTGCAGATACCTGTATATTCCACATACCTAATTACATTTCAACCATTTATTTCCTCCCTTACACTGTGAGCCACTTAGAAAAGAAATAATTTGTATTCTCACCCTTAACAGAAAGTGAAGGACATGGCAGGCTTTATTATAATAAAACAAAAGGTGCAGAGTTAGGAAACAAACTCAAGTCCACAGGCTTTGCTGACCAGAGATGATCATGAATATCAGAAGGGTCAGCCATGGAGTTAGGCACATGATCTCACCATACACAAAGCTTATCCATAGAAACATCACTTGGGATTAATGATCCTGCAGCTGAGGGTCTTTGCCAAACAAGCAAGAGCCCTTGGCCTTGCTTTAGTGAGTCCTTAGCAATGAGCATCTGAGCCCCAACTGGGCGGCCAGGTTCAGCACTGTCTAATAGGGAACAGCTCCATCTGCTGAATTCCTTGACACTCTTCTATCCTTTCAGCACAGCTTTCTTTTAACTGTATAGGAACAGTCACAAATTTTAAGAAATGACAGGATCACAGTGGGGAAAAAGAGGCACTTTGTATTCATTCACTTGCCTATATTTTGTATGGAATCGTAAGGATATATGCATGAAAAATATCCACAACATCTATTAAGAGGGAGGAAAAAAGAATGGTTATGTCAATATGCCAAGGTCTCTACAGTTCCTCCTTTAAAGAATTAAGTCATCATCATGCACAGTACTGTTTAATCTATCTCCCTCGTCAGCAACGTGGCAATAATCGTAATCCTCCAGTGGATGAAGGGGGAGGTAAGAAAGCATTCAGATTTCTGCTCATATTCACCAGGAGGATAAATAACAATGTAAGTGTAGGTGGTGATGAGATGGAGTAAACAATAAGAAAATGGATTGTGAGGAAGTTGCATCTTAGGCAAATATATCAGGCATTTCTTCATGGTACAAGTTAGTTGAACTACCAGGAATACCAGGGAAAATCAATTATTGATGAACTGAACTTTTTTTAAGAAAGAGCGACAGTATGAGAGAGAGAGAGAGAGAGAGAGAGAGAGGTTTTTCCTGTGGGTTTTGTTGCTCTAATTCAACATGTATGTGGTGCTGGTGGTTGAACCCTCGTCTTCGCACATGCCAGGCCAAGAGTGATAACTGATGAGCTCCAGCCCCCTGAAGTGAATATCTTAAAAAAGAAAACGAGGAGTCTGGAAAAAGGCTAGAGAACATCAACTTCTGGGAAGGAAAAGATTTTTACCAATCATCTTAGACTGGCAGATTAGAGAAATGGGTCTTTTCTAAAAGATGCAAAAGCCATTTATTATCCTAGTTTTTTGTCTTGACAGTGGTCCAAATACTGCATTTTGAGAAACTCTCTCCCACACTAAATCACTGTGCAGGAAAATTTACCTGCATAGACCAAGTGTTTTAATGAAGAAAGATAATTGGTCTTAATTGTAAACCCATAGCTTTGTAAACAATCTACCCTAAATAAAATTTAAGCAGGCCTAAAAATAATAAAGCCCATTAAAATACAAACAAGTTGGCAATAGGGCAGTCTAAATAATAAATCAAGGATACACAATTCAAGTTTATTCTGACTGAATTAAAGCACATTAGCTTTTAGGATGAAATACAGCAGGTTGCACACATGCAATACAACCTAAACAGTCTCTAATTTGGTAAAAGAAACCAAGTAATCCTATTTCAATTGAAAGGAGAATTTTCTAAGGGAGGGAAGGAGTTAATGTAAGAAGGAAGGATCCCCAATTCTTCATTAAATTACTGTTATTTTAGCTCTATTTTTAAGTTAATGCTTTAGCTACTACTTGATTTTAAATAGTTTTATCATTTTACTCATGAAAAAATGAAATGTTTGCTTAAGCATACAATGGGGGCAAGCATTCTGATTTTCCCAGAAAAGCCTCCTACATCTTTAGTATGTACTTAATAAAATTTGTCTCAAAATTTGTATATAAAGCAGGGACACTGAAAGAGATTACCCAGCTCTAAGTACAGCTGATGATACAGATAGAAAGCCTGGAACAGACGTGTGTGTGCACAAATGTCCTTCAGGCATTCCCATATCATAAGTACTAAGCTCTTAGGTCTCTTAATATAAATTTCTGTAAATGTATTTTGACACTATTTTTTTTGTAAAGAGAGAGGACAGAGAAAGAGAGAGAGAGAGAGAGAGAGAGAATTAATTTTATTTAGTTTTTCACGTGGCTTTCATTGCTCAGACACTTTGTTGTGTATGTGGTGCTGGGGTTTGAATCCATGTCCTCGCACATGCCAGGCAAGTGCTGTAACTGCTGAGCCACCACTTCGGCCCTAGTTTGATATTATTGTAATCATGACAACTAGTACTCTGTTGTCTAAAAGTGTTCATCTTATTGTAAAAAAAAAAATCTTCCCCCTCATTTTTGCCAATTAGCTCCTAAAGAATGAATGCTTGTGGAGTTCTGAGATACTGACCTTCCAAGAAGAGTCCTAGATCATAAACTCTGAAGACCTACAGTCAGTCAGAAGACAAGCCACTGTGCATTAAATTTCAAAGGGTCAGGGCTACTACTGGTTTTCAACATTAATAAATTCCAAGTGCCTGGCTATGCCTGTTCTGTATTAGACACTCAATTAATAATCATTAAATATTGGAAAAACTTGAAGTTATTTAAAGGTAATATGTCAAAGTGTTCTAAATAATGTAGAATATAACGGTTAAGAGCTAACTGACCCTTTTTGACCATAACTGCCTGGGGTCTAACTGAGGTTTGTTTGAGACCCCTATTCCTAACACTTCATTTTATCATCTGCTATCCATGTGAGCTTGGGCGAGTTACTTAAGTACATAGCCTAGAAGTTCTAGGGAATAATGACGATACCTACAACTTACTGTACCAAGAATAGCACAATTCATAGTACTCACTTCTAGGAAATAATAACAGTACCCATTTCCTATTGTTGCTCATGTTTTGTTGCCTTCAATAGTGTTTGGCACATAGTAAACACATATTAAGTGTTGATTATCATTATACTAACTATTGCCTGAGCCCTCAACAAACAGCAGGGTTTCTCTGCCTTTAACTGAAACTCTGTCATTCCCAAACTCAGGTAAAAACCCCAGCAACTCTCAATTCACCCCTTCAAGATTTCATTGTCCACCTTTCTCATTTCTGTCCATTATCACATATGTAATATTCTCTTTCACACAATGTAAGATGTCCTCATCCTTTCTCAAATATCCTGGCCCTGCCTGACTTTGTAACATGGAGAACAGTTCTCAATTTAGCTCCTTAAGTTAAGAATGTGCAGTTATTTTCTCCGTCAGGCCTGAGGCAATGATGGCCCCTACCAGCCAGCCAGAGCATCAAGCTTCATCAAGTTGCATCCTGACCCCTTCTGCTACAAGAATAGTTGTGACCTCCAATGCAGTTTGAATTATTTGGTCTACCTAGGCTTCCCTCTTATTCTCTCCCTCTTCCTGTCTAAGTTTGGACCACCTTTCCAGAACAATTTGGATGAAGTAATCCAGACAGTTTACATATCATGCATCAGGACAGTGAAAATATCCAGAAAGCCTATCTTTATGATATATTCATCCTGACCATTGATTTCTTATAAGAAAGAGGGGGCAGTGAGAGAAAGAGAAAGAGAGAAGGAATTTTTATTTAGTTTTTCATGTGGCTTTCATTGCTCAGACACTTCCTTGTATATGCAGTGCTGGGGTTTGAACTAGAGTATGCCCACATGCCAGGCAAGCACCATAACCACCGAGCCACTGCTCCAGCCCCTGGCTTTTGATTTTCTATACCAGGAGAGGTAAATAACATAATCCCATGCTGCTTTAGTGTTATGAAAAAAATGCTCATTAAGTATATCCTATGTGCAATATCTGGGTAAATAAAAATGAATCAAATGAATCTTTGTCCTCAAGGTACTCTTGGAAGACAGATGATGTTTAATTCTTGGAAGGTGGCATAGGAAGAAAGAACTGGCACAGATTAAATCTTTCTTCATAAAATTCAGGTATTTCATCTTCTTGGGAATAATGAAGAATTATCAGAAAGGAAGTGATGTTCAAATGAAGACTTAAGTAATGAAAAAGAATGAACAAGTAGAAGAATCAGCATGAGCAAAGGGACATGAACTAAGACTGAATGGTCCATTTTGCCTCTGGGAATTTGCAACAAGTGTGAGCACGTCTGCCTTTTAGGCAAGGAGACCAAGTCAAAAGCCTGCTGTCAAGTTAGATGACAACTAGGGATCTTCATGTTTCTCACTGCTTATATTCTCCCCAACCCCCTAAATCAGGGGTTGCCAAACTTTTCCAGCAAGGGTCAGAGACTGGTTTAGGTTGATGGGCTAGAATGTTGTTATCACAATCATTCAACTTTGCTGTTGTGCAAAAGCAGCCATAGACAACATGTAAATGAATGAGCATGGCTGTGTTCCAAAAGCACGTTACATCAAATGATTTTCACATGTCACAAAATAGTCCGCTTTTATTTTCTTTCTTATCATTTAAAAATGTGGAACATATTTTTAGTTTGTGAGTCATACAAAAACCAGTGGTGGGACACAGATTTGGCCCATGAGCTGTTAATCTGCAGAATGCTGCTTACTGTAAACCACCTTAAATCCCACCTGCAACAGAAAAAGCAAATATCTTTCCAAAATAATTTGTACGAATATTTTCAAGACCCACATCTAGGTTACGAGGCACTAGGGTGCTTGTAACATTGGTGAGCTTTTAAGGCAAATATAATTTTCTCTTTCTCCTTTCCCTAAGATTTTAATCTAAATCAAATGATATCAGGAGAGCCTCATACAGGAAATTGAATCAGGGCTTAAGTGACTGGAAAGGAGACCATTCCTACTCTTTGGAGATAGATGTTTATATATCTCAGGACATATTTAGCATCAACTGAAAAGCTTATTGCCAAACCATTTTTTTCTTAAAATGATGAAAGTACTGAGTTGATTCTTTAATATGGTAGCACAAAATGCTAGGCAAAATTTCCTAAGTCACAATACCCTAATGCCAATGTGGACTTTGTAACAAAATCTCAAATAGAAGTCCATCTGAGAGTCTTGTGCTAGGAAACGGTAGAGGTCACGGGCCAAGGCAGCATCTCTTAAACTTCTCCTGGGCCATCGAGGCAGTTGTGAGAGCAGGTGCACCCTGACTCTGGCTCTACTCCTCACCAGGAACCTGCTGTATGTTTTTTGGTTTCGTTTTATTGAGAAAGTAAACAAGGAGAAAAAAGGGGCAAACTAATGAAAAGCTAAATTTATTTTCTGAGAATATTCTATGTATTTAATTTACGTATGCTGTCTCCTTTTGCAAGACAGAACTAATAAAGTATGGATAACATTGGTGTGGAACATTCTATTGCATTGTCTCATTGCCTTAAAAACATCAGCTCCAATAATAACTTGTGACCATTATTAGTAAGTGTGGACCAGCTTGTCCTAAAGCACACCAACCCCCATATTGATTTAGAAGCATATCCAAGAAAATGACATAAATGTCCACCTTTAACTCTTTCAAAGCAGCGATATGCAGAATATCCTGGAGGAAATCCCACCACTGCTTAGTTAATAAAATGGTATCATCATTTGAGATGAAACAGCAATGCTTTATAACTCTGGTGTGTGTGTGTGTGTGCACGCGCACGCGTGCATGTAGGAGTGTGGGCATGTTTGTAAGATGTGTGAAACAATTTATGTCTTTGGGAAAGTCAGATTCCTTTGTCTAGTTTAAGGCCAACAACTTAATAGAACGTTCTAAAATGAGGAATCCAATCTGTTGGCTTTAGTTTCAAAGGGACACTGAGAAAATGAAGAAATAGAAGGCCATCACAATGATAGCTTACTGACAGTGCTAATATCTCCAGATGAACCCAAGACCCTAGATATAGAGAGTTAGAAGCAGCTGGAGTGAACTTTCCTTCCAAACTGATTTTATCTGAAAAATTCTTAATCTTGTATAAAACTTTAGCTTAAATGTCATTTCCCTTTAAAACTCTGCCTCCTACCTTCAGGCAAAATTAGTTGTCCTCCACTCCTCTTTGCTTCCATAGAACTTAGCGCAAAACCATATTGTAGTGATAACGCACTGATCACACTAAATTGCAATGTATATGCTTATATGTCTGTCTGGAGGCACCAGGATACGCACCCTCAAGGACAAGGATCAAGCCATATTTAACTTCCCAATGCCAGCACTCAACACAGCACTGATACAACAGACACTGAAAACACGTTTTAATATGTTCATTACTTAAAAATTAAGAACAGCATAGACAAGTATAAAATAAAAGATGAAAAGCTGTCTTTTCGCCATCCAGTCTATCAGCCTGTTTCCCAAAAGAAATCACACTTAATAGATTCTCAGCAGGCACTGCTTCCTGTCCACACCCCATTTACCTACATATGTGGCTCTTAAGGCTCCTACGAGTGCAAGAAATCCCTGTGCTAAGCACCTGACATGGCTGTGGCAAAAGCCGTCAAAGCACATGGGCAGAGAAACTCTTCATAGGAAGGGTAATCTGCTTAGGACCCAGGTATGCCTGCACATTTTATTTTATGAGACAGGGTCTCACGAGGCATGTGTCCCCTTGGCTAGCTATTACTCTGCACTTTTATGACTTCATTATGTTATAAATTCTCTCCACTTAATGACACTTTTCCTCTGTTACAATCATCTCTTACTCTCTTTGTGATTTTCATCATGATTCTGCATGCCTCCATTGCAACTCTGTCATGGTCTTTCAATATGCCTTTGTCTATGGTTTCTCGGTACTTGGCTCATGTTTTTTTCCTCCTCTTTCTCAATCTGCTTCTACTAACTGTCTTGATCTCAATCTCCCTTTATCATTCTCTCTGTCTTCTCCTCTTCCATCTCCCTTCTCCCTCTGTTTTTCTTCCATAATTATCTCTATGTATGTTTCCATTGCCTCTTCCTCTCCTTCTCCCTCTTCTCTTTCTTTTTCTTTTTCTCTCTCCATTTTTGGAGATTTTTTTCCACCTAGTTCTCACAGTTAGGAAACATCCATACCATGGCCCTCTGAGACTATCAATATTCACTTTTAAAAGTAGAGGTACAGCAACACAGCAAAATCAACTTTCATAGAGCTCAATTTACAATAGCTAAATTATGGAACCAAACCAGATGTCCCTTACTGGATGAAAGAATCCCCAAACTGTGGATTATATATATAATGGGATTCTACTCAGCAATTCGAAACAAAGATATTGTGGCCTTTGAAGGTAAATGGATGGCAATGGAAGAAATCATGCTGAGCAAAGTTAGCCAAACCCAAAGAGTCAAGGGTCGAATGTTTTCGGAGGCTGGAGCTAAATCCGGACCTGTGTGAAAGGTAGTCGACCTTATGTATTCGACCCAGCAAAGGTGCAGCAACACATAATCTAGGGCAATCATAGATATGGGGAGGGGAAGAGGGAGGAGATAGGTCAGGGAGGGAAGAGGGAGGGAGAATAGGGAGGGAACTAGGGGGTAATTCTGGTTTAAGAATATATGTATGTCATATTGTTACTTTATATGCATTTATATGCAATATATCTATGCAATAATCTAATTATATGCAATAATTATATGCAATAATCTAATTCCTTAGTTAAAAAAATAAAAAGTAGAGATTTCAGTGTTGCACATTGGTGCCTAGGTTCCTGTAAATACACGGAGCTGCATATCATTATCAATGTCTTCGTATGCTCATATATGATATAAAGATAGAAACCAAGATCAAGACAGAGACACATTGCAATAGAAAAACTGGGGGCGGTGTTATTAAGGAAATGAAGGTCATTAGACCTTCTGGAATGTCTGCTCAGGTTGGTGAAATTATCTCCAGAACTCTAAGGCTTGGTAACATGTGCTGCTGGGTACTTAAGGGAGAGATACACAAAGATTTTGCCTCTGCAAAAACCTGGTCACAGGATTGTCACCCAACAACACTGCTGAAAAAGCAGAACAAGCGACTTGAACGTGAGCACTTTGTCTAGTTTAGTTACCAGGAATTCTCAGTCCTAATGAGATCAAGTTCACAAACTTGTTTGCTGTCTCTTTTTTCGTTTCTTTTCACTTTTAAAAATAACTCAAGCAATGCATGTTTGTTGAGAAATAACCCAAAATAAAATAGAACATATAATCCCAACATTCACCATAATCACAAGCAAACATTTTGGGTCATATATTTTCTAAATTTTTATTAAAAATATTTTATAGTATATAATGATTGAAAAAATATTGAGCCCTTACTCTGCTTAGTATTTTTTAGGGAGTTGAAATATATGAGGAAACAACTTAGACCAAAAAAGCTTTCTAACTTCATGGACCTCAGTTTGTACTATTTTGTATTATTTTTTCATTTTTCCTCTTTTCTGGTAATTCGTGATGGTTTGCTAGTTCAAAATATTTATTCGTATAATAATCTTTCAATGGCCTCACTATTCTACAACTCACTTGCACAAGGTCAAGTTCCTGTACTACATAAAAAGCTAGTTTCTCCCAAAGTAATAACAAATAGAACATCAAATATTTAGTAAGCAAGTATTATGTGTAAAGATCTAGAGATGTTGAGAGGGAGGCCAGAAGCATTTATGAGATTGTCCCCGTCCTTATTATAAGATAACAGAACTAGAGTGAAAGAAGATAAACAATATTATGAACAATGTATTATAAACATATTTTAGTAGGCCACAATTAAGCACAATGAATATTAGGACTAATAGTAACAAAATAATGAGGATACCAATAAATAGCTCATCCTTATTGATTGCTTACTATGCACCAAATGCTACTTTAAGCATTTTTATATATAGTATCTCTTTTAACCATCAAGCAGCCATAAAGAATTGCACATTATTTTAATAATTTTCTAGAGGAGTTCTGGAGAAAATTTCACAAACCTGAGCAGACATTCCAGAAAATTTAATGACCTTCATTTCCTTAATAACCCCCCCCAAGTTTTTCTATTGGAATGTGTCTCTGAGGCACTGAGATACAAAGTTAACCACCCAACTTCACTATCTCCTAGGCAGAGAAACAGGAAATTATAAAAATCACTCAACATTCTGCTATATTTTAAATGAAGTATGTTTGCCACTTAATCATGCACTCTCCGTACATCCTGGTATGTGGACAGCCAGAAGAGACAGTTTCCTAGGATACACCGAATGACAGAAATACCACCTAGGGCCCAGGTGCTGCCTCCTGTGATCTACAGAAACTTGCACCAGGTCTTTACCACTGGGAGTCAGAGTTTCCACTGAGGAGCTCATGGAAGATGCAGACCTCAGCTCTACATGAGAGAAAATACAGCATATTAACACAAAATTGAAATTGTGCAGATAATGGAAGAGGTTCATGAACTTAAACTCAGGTGTATATCTTAAGGAAATGATTCTAAAACTGGAGATCCTAGGGTGTTGGAAAAACATAAAGATTTCTGGACCCTCTTTCCCTTACAGAGACTTGAAAGCAAGACTCTGAGGATGGTGCTCTGGAAAATGCTGCACTGCCACCTATGAGAGAGCCCACAGATGCCAAGCTAAAAATTTGCATCTTTTCAGTAAAACAAAAGTTAGGAAAAGCAGGGCCATAATGAGTTTCTAAACTAGGTTGCTGAATGTGCCTAAAATAGCCTTTTTCCCTTTAATGATACTGATCAAGAGTGCACTGGTGATGCTGTGGAGATGATGGTGGACCTTTCTCTTTCAACACCACTCCATCCACCCCCAAGGGCCCTGGAGCAGAAGGACAGACTGTCCACGATTATGTGTCTCAATAGCTCTTGTATTCTGATTAGGGGAAGATGACTAGAGGCATCAATCCTTTAGCTCCAGGGCACAACATGATTAGTTGGTTGTCTGATAACATGATTCTTAGCAGCACTTTCTTTAAAAAGTGTACAAGTTGTCCACACTGTCACTCTAGGGTCATTAGCCAGCAGGGAGAAACCGAACAGCACATCACATACATCCTCCAGAGATAACAAGAAAGCACAGGTTCCTAAGCCTGGGAAGCTAGGGCTTTGACCCAGATGTATCAAGGACAGCTCATTTCCCAGTACAGTGTCATTATTCTGTGACCTGAGAACGCAGTGATGAGAAAGAAAGAGTCCCTCATTGTGTCACTCATGCCAATAGCTTCTTTACCATCCCTCTGACCTGCCTGATGTGGACTTAAAACTAAAGAAATTAAAATTAAAAGAAAGAAAGAAAACATACAAAGAGGAAGCATGATTTAGTAGAAAAAGCTCTTGAGTCACAGATGGCCAAAATCAAATCCCAGCTCAGCCACTTCCTCACCAGGCAACCTTGGGCAAATTCTTTAAGCCTGGACTTCCACGGCTGTAGAATGAGGATAATGATACCTCATTTGTAAAGGCATCATGAGGATTGAGTGAAATAATGTGGGGTTCCAGAACATACTCCCAGGAAGGCTGTTCACTAAATTGTGGTTATTTATGTTATTATTAAGACAGGCTTCCGTGAGCATCCATGTGTCTTAACTAGATACAAGGAGCAGTCTCTGGTATTCAGCAAATTCTCCTTTGCTTCCTTCCCCCGAAAGGTAAAAGTGAAAAGGCAGTGGCTGGTGACTCAGTGTAATTTTTGAGCAAACAGAATCCATTAGTATCAGCCGGCACGCCTCCAGTTTGACTACTGCTGCTCCAGAATACGACACTCAAGGTCCCTAGACTGAGGCCACATTTCATGTGATTTTTAACTAGCTTTTACCTGCTGAGACAACTGAAGAGAGGAAGAAGTGGCCATATCCTTTCCTTCCCCAACTCCTTGTTGCAATAAAGCCGGTCATAAGTAATCCCATCTCTGAACTCCATTAGCAGTAGAACGCACATGGCAGATAGTGAGACTGTCAGAAATTTCACATCCAGAAAGTCCCACTGTCTTTATTTATGATCACTTTTTAAAGGCTTAAACTAAACCAAGAGCATGACTTGCTCTGTGGCCTAGTACAAATGTGTTGAACATCTGAGCCTGGAACGAGGCACTCCACAACTAACCATGCTTCTTCACACAGTGACGAGCCTTATGGACGCAGGGGCACAGGCTTTACTCAGTTCTGAGGCTAGGACGTAGTTATGTTCTCACCCCTGCCAGTGGTGGATCAAACCAAACGGTTCTGACCTTCTTGCACTGAACGATCTGCGAAACAGTAGCCTCTCGGTTTCCTTCTCTGAGAAATGCAGATGGTATTTGTCTTTCCTATCTTACAGAACTTGGTGAGAACAAAATTTGAAGTAATGGAAGTAATGTTCCAATCTCTGAAAACAGGAACATTTTTCAAAGAGGGAAAAAAAGGGCTATAAGTGATCTAAAGTGGAATAACAACATTCAGGAGTGCTATAGAAATAGACACAATGTCTTTTATACACATGTAAAATTTCTTGAGGAATTTCCTCCAAATCATTCATGTCCTCGCCCTCCCCAACCCGTATTTCTGAATAAGCTCTATTCTTTCCTTATAAATCTTGCTGAGTAAGCTTCCACTTTTGTGCTTTTCAACTGTTACTAGTCCACCAATCTGATGTGAGCAGAGTTTGCCTTCTCCATGGATAACCATTAAACTTCCATGGAACCCGGCCACACCTCACACTGACCACATCTCTTCTAGGCCACGCCCTTTAGCCACTGTGGAAACATGGCAAAGCCAGCCTCTCTACCACAGGTGCATTCTCCATCACCTCCAACCAGAGTTACAGAACAGGAATTGACACACATACAAAGACAGGACAATATTCTATATACAATAAGTGACCTAACATAAGCTGGCCAGGAACCAAATTAATTTATTCTCCAGGAGGCCTGGTCAGTGATCTTTCTGACCAAAAACTTAAAAGAAATTTCTTTTATGAAAACTGAGTGGAAAAACGTCAAGGTACAAATGTAACAATGATGACCCCACATGAGATTTAATATGAAAAAGGTGGCAACCATGTTTTTCAGTGACCACATAGGGTTTTATTTTCTAATTGACCTTGGCATAGATCCAAACTTATTACAAGATTGGTGTACACATTTTTTTACTTAATAATAACAATTTTAAAACTATTTCTAAAATTAAAACATTAAACATAATTTTAATTAAATTAGATTAATTTCTTGGATAGACATAGTAATGTATGTCTCTTCTCTGGACTTTTATTCATTGCCATTCATTCAACTCAAAATGTTCTTATCATAATCTCCAACTGTTACTTAAAATTGTCTGCATATTTCAAGGTGCAATTGAAGTGCCCAGCCCATTCTGTAATAAAGCTTGGAAATCACTGCTGCCATGAGATTCCCAACTATCCTCAAACTCCTGTACCTGTTCTGCCTTCAGAGGATACACATTCGTCCCTTAGGAGAAGTCTTTGGGTTCAAGACCAAAGCCCTTTGAGGACAGGGATTATTTCATCTTTGAGCACAGCTTCCCAAATATCCCTATGCCAGTGACTGGCAGACATAAAGAATTCAGTAAGGATTTGTGGAATCAGAAGTAACACTAAAACTTGTGTAAGGTTCTTCACATAATGCTGGCACACATCAGTCACTCCTTGCATGTGTACAATTATTATTCTCACTAGTAAATTTGATTATCCCATCTGGTTTTGTAGCCTACCTTACAAAAACAGTTTTGAAGGCTCCTCTTTGAAATGATGTGGATAGATCCCTGAGCTGACTTCATATGAATTTACCCTAGAAAATCCCATTTAATATCTAGGAGATGTTTAGTTTCCAATTCACTTGAGCCTTTTTCCTCCCCTTTGATTCAGAGATAGCACAGCCCTTAATATGAAGATATGATGTGATAAACCTAATAAACTGGGTTTGCTGAAAATCAAAATGAATATCTGCTTGGATCCCAAAGTTCTTGATTTCCCATAAACTCATATACATATGAACTGTGAGAAAAGAAAAATCAGATGAAAGAAAAGGTTTGCACACTTATAGGTCAAAGATGTAGGTCATCGTGTCATTTCTGCATCCCCAACACTTCCACTTCAGTTCACTTCATCAGTGTGGGTATACAGTATCTTAGCACTGAACAAAGTATTAAATTAACTCTAACCTGCAAGGGAGTTCAGTGGTGTATCCTCTTAGTGCCATTTCAAAGAGGATGAAATTACAGCCACAAAATTTCAACATGCTATAACTATATACACCTACAGCCAAGGCTATAACTCAAGAGTTTTAATTTCCAGTTAAAACAAACAAAAAACCTCTTTCTTTATCTCAATAAATGCTAGCACTTACTATGTACCAGACACTTCATATACCATACCTGGTGTCAAAGTTTCAGGGAAAAGACTGCTGAAGGCAGACTTTATTTTAGATGAGGAGATGTAGCTCTAAAAATTTAAATGTCTTCCTAATGGCCATATTTTAGTAAGCAGAAGAGCTGGGGTTTGAACCTAAATCTGTTTGTTTCCCATTCTACTAACTCCAGAGTCTCATCACATTAGCATTTGTTAGAAGCATAAAATATCAGACAAGGAATTATGTGGGCTTGCTAGAGAAAGCTAAAATCTTTAATCAGTTTGCTTTTAAAAAATGTTGGGTCAAAACAAAATACATAGTTAAGTCAAGCTTTCATATACAACCTCACTATAAGACTGGATTTTTCATTAAATAAGAAAATGAATTTGGGGGCTGGAGCGGTGGCTCAGCAGTTTCTGCGCTTGCCTGGCAAGCACAAGGACCCAGGTTCAGACCCCAGCACCACGTACCACAACTAAGTGTTGGAGCAACTAAGGCCATGTGAAAAACTAAATAAAGTTGTTTCTCTCTTTCTCTGTCTCTCTCACTGTCCCTTTCAAAAAAAAAAAAAAAAGGAATTTGTTCCTGAAGAAAAGCAGACTTGACAGGTGAGTGATCACAGGTTCACAGGTTACCCTCATCAAATCACCAGCATCCAAATCCGTGGCTCATAAAGATGAACAGGTGGGTAGAAGAGAGAAAATCAGATCACTGCTTAAGGCAGAGTGCCATGTGGCAGGTTTATGTTGAAAGTTTGCTTTTCTACAAGTAGGGAGAGCTTCCAGCCAAAAGCATATCCTCCCACCATCAGAAATCAAGTCAAAAGAGGATGATTGGCCATGCAGATTCTGAAAGGTCTGAGTTTTTCTGTCCTACCTAAAAGTTCACAAGGTAAGTCATTTTATGGGGTTTTATAATTAGGTAAATCTGATGCCAGTCCCTGCTCTGCCTCTGACCTCCTGTTTCCTCTTGGCAATGCCTATAACCTTCCAGAGCCTTAGCTTCTTGTTCCATATAATAGGATCAAAAATACCTACTCATGATGTTGTCATGAAAATTAAGTGAGGTGATAAATGTGAAGCTTCTACCTGGCCCTACTTGGGACTTATTCACTAAGGTTGGATGGTAAATGTCAAGTCCCAGAACAACTAAAGACAAAGAGATCCATGAACACCAGCCAGATCATCATGTCCTTTGATAAATGCAGCATTAAAGATATCATAATGGCAAAACATAAGTCGAGTAAAAGTCTCTGATGACAACCCTTTTAAAACTATTGCTAGTGAGAAAGAGGCAGAGTGGTGAATTCAAATATTCAAATTTACTCCAGCATAAAAAATAAGAAAAGGAGATATTAATGCTCATCACTACTTACTACCCACCAAGGATTTTACAAAGATAAATGAGTGTCACACTTTGAAATTCCTTAGAAATAAGGAATAAACACATACACCACCATGCACACATATATAGACAAATATATTTTTTAACACTCTAAGGATTACTATATAAATTTAGATCAGGGCACAGCATGCCTGGGATGAGTAGGGTAGGAACAATATGTTCTTGCTTACGCACCAAGCTCATGACAAATGATTCATACCCAGCACCTTTCATGCCAGAAGATCCCCCCAGGTGTTCCACCAACTCTAGCAACGGTTTCTATCAAGCAAGAAGACTGCAGTATAGAAGAAATCACATCACACCCATGGATGAGGCAAAACAGTCATGTCTTTACACAACTGCACAAGTCCAACAGCTGAGGGGGCAGAAGAGAGACAGGAAAGAGGGAGGGAATAATCCAGAATCCCTCATCAGTTTGACAGGCAACCTATAATTATCATGCAGTTGCACCTTGAACACAGGTGTTATTGTAATCAGAGGCTCAGTATTTTTTTTTAACCTACAAGTGAGAGGACAGATTGCCTGCAACCTTGAATGGGTCAGAGGATAGGTTTATGAAAAGATGGGAGCCCCCAATCTTGCCTTGGGCTTTAGGTTATTGAACTTCCATTTTTGGATAATTCCAAATAGGCATATGGGATTTCACAGCTGCTGCACTCTCTTAGGTATTATCCTATAACTTAAATCTTGGTAATTAATCTGACAGCCACTGCCCCCACTACAGAGATGAGGAACTCCATGTCCAGAGCACAATCAACTTGCAATGGTCAAGTCACAAATACACAGAATGGAACTCCAGTCTCCATTCTTTTTTTTCTTTTCAAAATGTTGCCCAAAAAGTTTCTTTTTGCCTTCTTTTACTTTAAAATATTTTAAGTTTTGTGTCTCCTACGAGTCTGATACAGATAAGTAGGACCGGATTTATTTTGGAGAAACCGGGTAAAAACTATTTCTCTTCTGGACTATCTCTATGCATACATAAATTAAAAAATGACAATTGTTTGTGATGAGCATGCAGGACAGGAGAGGGGAGGGGTGATATTGTCACAGAATAAGAGAGTTCAGAGGGTAGAGATCTCATCTCATTAGTTAACATGATTAGAGAGTTCAGACCTTAAACACCACCTGGATAGTTTTCTGCATCACCTCAGACTTGCCTGCAAGTTTTAAGCCTTGACCCTCATAAGCCATATTGGACTTAAGAGCACCATTTATTTAAAAAAATATTAAAGGCTGGCAGTGCTTGGTGCCACTTCTTAAATGGAGGTTAAAATTTGCCAAAGATGTACTCTCCTTTTCTCACTCCAAGATCTTTGAAGACAGGAACTAAAGTAGAGGTCTAGTGGGTAAGTGATTTTTTACAGCTCAAATTACATTAAAAGCCAGAAATATTTTGAGTCCAAAGTTTTTTACTTCTTAGTACAACATGATCCAACATATTTGATGAGTTTAAAATGTCCCTCTAAAGTCAGAGATATGTGTTCATCACTTAAAGCAGAGTGAAAGTTATTCAATCAGTCTGAGAAGATTCAAGTTCAAATTGAGGGATTAATTTTAATGGTTATGATATGAAAGACATGATAGTTAAGGTAAGGGATGAGGGCAAGGGTGATCAGGATTTGAATGGAAATAATTTCATCTTCAATTATTTGATTAAACCACTCCTGTGAACCATTTAAAACTACAGCCTCTGTCCTGAAGGCTGCATTGTAGAGAAATCCCTGACAGTACTCTGAGGACAGAGACATCAATTTAAAATACTACATATCCTGATTTGCCTTCTTACAAGGAGGAATCTATGATAATAGACTATGTTTTAAAATGCTCACAACTCTAATTAAAAAGCTGAGAATGAGAACAATTTACAAAAGTGCAGTCCTCTGGGGAGGTTTCTGGCTTTTACTCAACAAAAAACATTTTGAAAGGTGCCAGGTGGCATAGGCTGTGGACCTTAAAACTACTCCAATCTCGATGACCTGATTGAAGCTGAAACTTGGATTCTTTTCCCATTTTAAAAATCTTTGATTTTCAGCTTCTTCTTGTCTATTAATGGCAGCTTGGAGAACTTTACACACTTTTAAATCATCTTCATCAAAGCCAGATCTTTACTATTTCAGCTCATTGAAGTTTCTGGTTTCAGTTGAAACTGGAATAGGTCCCTGGGATTGCAGACATGCAGGCTTTTCAAAAAATCTAAAACCTTTCCTGACATGACCATGGACTTGCACCCTGAGTCCTCTGGAATCCCGTCCTGGAATCCAGCAATCATTTTCCTGCCTTCATAAAAGAAATGGCAAGCCTTTATTTGTGCTCCTCTCTAGAGGAGGTCAGGCACTGGGGGAGAACAGGGAGCTGTTGTCACTGGGATATATCTGATCTTCCTGAGACTGATCATGCCAGAGAACAACCACTCTTTCATGGGCTGGAAAGCCCCAGCTCTCAAAACACACTTGCTAGTGCTGTTAGAAGATGCTGGAGAGTTCCTGCCCTGAAACTTGCATCCACTGGGTTCCACAAACAGGGAATCCAATAAAGGGCACCTTTTATTCTCCTGCAGTTCTCCTCCCTTGTGAAGGAGTTAGGAGCTCTGCATAAAAATAAAGTAAAATAAAGCCCAAATATCTAGTCTTCCTGATCAGACTTGAGCCAGTCCATAAGTCTAGCAAGAAAAAGGAAAGTCACAGTCACTTGAGGCACCAGCAGTTTGTCCGGAAATTTAACCCTTTAGTGTCTGCACTAAGAACACTTTAACCCCCTCTTTGCCTGATCTTCAGTTCTACACACCTATATCACCTAAAAAGAAAAACCAGTAAATATAGATTTGCTGCTCAGTTGAAAGCTTTCTTTGGGATTTGGAGAGGGCTCTGATGGTGCTGATGGAGGAGAAAGGTAGAGGTTGGCCTCCTAGTACTCCTAGTAGGTTATATTAATTCCTTAGGGAGGACAGTAGAGAAGATTTCAGTTTGCAGTATTTCTCCCAAGTCCAGAAACCCCACTTCCCCGAATTCTCCCTCAGATCATACACTTCACTTTACCCTTTCCATCGCGCGGACCCCTCTGCCCCAGTCCCATTCTACTCACGCTGCTGTTGTGGCCAGACCAGTGGACCATGGCTTGGTTGTGTGCTGAGTCGCCAGTCAGCGCAAACGTAGTGCTGGTCAGTCTCAGTTCCTCCATCCGGAAGCGGGTGGCTTTGTCCGGATCCCGTTCCCCAATTCCAGGCTCCCGCTGCCCTCCATCCCTCAGTACTCCCCGGGGGCTCCTACTTGAGCCCTCTACCCTTTCTGCCTTCTCCTGAACTGCTCCGCTCCGTCTCCTTCTGCTGGAACGCGCAGCAACCGACACCGAAGCCCTGATGCCCCAGGCCCGCTCCAGGGACAGCGCTCGGTCCCCGGGGGCCACTGCAAAGAGGGGGCGAACGGGGAGCGACAGGGGCGTGGCAGGAGCCCTGCCTGGCGACCCCTCGCGGAAAAAGCCCCTTGGGGTAGTGGTCGATCGTGGGGCCGAGCTGGGGTTCGGTGGGGGGCAGCAAGAGCCGCCGCTGCAGGCGCCCGGGGCGCAGAGGACCAAAATCCCCGCGCCCGCAAGGAGCGCGCTCAGTCGGGCTGGGGAGCCGCCGCCAGCGCCAACTTTTCCCATCTCGGGAGCGCAGAGGAGCGAAGAAGGGGGGGTCCCAGACCGAAGGCGACGGCGCGGGGCTCTCCGCTGGCGGCAGGGGGGCAGGTGCTCAAGACCCCAACTCCATCCAAGTTGGGCCGCGGTGGGGTGGGCGGAGGCGGCGCCAGGCAGGTGGCCGCCGCTCTCCCGGGCTGGGCTTGTTCCGAGCGCGGGTTCGGACCGAGCGAGCCGCCGCCACGCGGGGGTGGAGCTGCACTGAAGTCACAGGCGGAGCGGGCGCTGGCGCGCTGGCGGGCGACGCGAGAGGGAGGGCGGGCGCTGCCGGGGCTCCGGGCGCCGCGTCCCGCCGCCGTGCTGCGCTGCGCTGCGCACCCGGGCTGCGGGCACAGGATGCACCGTCGCGACCCTCCCCGCGGGCTCGTAGGCGCTGCAGCCGCCGGCTCTGCGCCCCCGCAGCTGTAGGTCCCAGGGAAGAGCCGGTGCACCCTTCCCGTGGGGGCGGCCGGCTCAAGGCTCCCAGGGCTGTCTCTGTGTGGAGGGTTTCTTATTCCTTCTTTATTGTTTCTATCAGATTGTGGCTGTTTCTCTTCCCTTTTTCTCTCTTTTTCTAGTGTTCTCCAGTTTAGGAGGTTGATGGGTGGGCTCTTCTTCTTTGCCTTTCTTGTTCTTGGTGAGTTGGCATCTCGACCTTACTCTGTGCAGAGCCTGTGTCCCAGAAGCCTGGGGAAGATCCCGGAAAGGCAGCAGCGGAGGGAGAGTGATGTAATTAAATGATCTCGCGGACGTGTGTGTGTGTGTGTGTGTGTGTGTGTGTGTGTTTGGGGTATTTTCCATCGATTATCACGCTTAGATTCATTCCTTTTCTGACCTCCTAAATCACTCGTATTTGAATCCAATCTTTCTTCCTGCAAACATATTTGAGACCACTTTCCTAAAGGCAAGGTTCTTCTTGGAGTTTTGTAGGCATAAGATATTTTGGCTTTCCTAAGGGAGTGCAGACTCACTGAGGACAGGAACACCAAATTGTGAACAACTTGGAAGGAGTGACCTGTTTAGGTTGTTTGCGGTTTTATCCTCAATGCTTGGTACAGTGCCTTATGTGGTAGGAACCCTGTCAGTCATCTGTTAAATAAATATATATTGTGAGCCTATAATATATCCCTATATGAAATAAATATAGGAAAGGGGCATGGTGCTGTATTTATACTCTGTCATTTGGTGCCCACCTTAGTGCTACCAGTCCAAAACCTGAGATCCCCATTAGCAAATCTGTGCTGGACTCTATCGCTAGTGTGTTGTGAGACTTCAGACAAGTTACAATCTCTAAGTTTGCTACATTTTAAAATAATGTGGTTGCATTAGATGACCTTCAAAATCCCTTCCACTCCTAAAATTCAGTAATTGTATGACTATAATAACCTAGCCAGGCCCCCCTGCTGCTGTTTTAAAAAGTTCAGATGAAGATTTGTAGTAGGTGAATGGGCTTTGAAAATTGCACAGAATTTCTCCAAACCCAAACCTTCCAAGGGTTGAAATGCCTTCGAATTTCTTTGCAGTCTTTGTATTTCTAATAATATTCTTGTATGGTAATTATTAAACTATTTAGTGAATATTTATTGATTGAATAAAAGAATGACAGAACAGAATGGCACTAATTCTGGTTTGTAATTATACGTTTGGGTTGTTCATTTTCACACTTACAGTGGTAAACTCACTGACAATTGAGTTCTGAGTTTGTGGTGAGACCAACTTGAAAGTAACATAGAGTGATAATGATTCTTTGATTAATGAAACTCTAATGCTGCCTGAGAGAAACTTACACAATATCAAGCTAATCCAGTGAGGTGTTATTAAAAGATTGATCTAAGTGTTGCTCTTATGACCAAGGCAAGAAAAGTGCAAATGCAGATAGGAAGACTTCCTGCCATTAAATTCGAGTACACACCAGGACAGAAGCATACTCTTTTGTCATTAAAGGACACAGACGGGCTGTTATTCCAAAAGCACCTTTCACTATACATGTCTGGATCCTCCTAAAACAGAAACATGGCTTGGCAGGCGGCCTCTAGATGGAGGAGAACAGGGCCAGAAGTCCTCTTTCCTCTCCAAATTGCAAGTGCTCTTTGTCAAAACCCAGGGCGGTCATTTTCCTCTCCTCAAAAAGGTTTTCAGAGCTTTGCAGGATCATTTGCTTAATGTCTTCTCTCTATGCCCCGCTAACCTCCTTTCTAGTCTAGATAAGTTTGTGGGAATCCCTCCAAGAAAGGGAAACCAGATTAAAGAATCAGAACCCAAAAAATTCCCTTCCAAATACAGGACTAGAAAACTCAAAATGGAAAAGAATAAATTAGTAGATTCACATTTTCTGGCCATAGTTTCTTCTTCCTGTACCAAAATCTGTATTATTTTACTTTTAAAATGAAAATCAATCTGAAGAAAATTGGTACAAGTAGAGTGCATTTTTTTCCCTAGAGAATATAAGTACTCTCTTTTCAAACACACCTGTTGGAATGAGCCCTGTAAATTGAAAGCATTTGCAGTCCATTTTCTGGGAATTCATAGAGGTCAGGCAATATTTTTTATGCTTGATTTTAATTATCCATTTGAGGAAAAAATACAAAAAATGCACATGAAATTAACCTCAGGTAATTTTGTGCATATGTGTAATTTTGTGCTCTGGTTCCCATTTGTCAACAAGTGCCAGTAGTTTCCTAAGTTATATCCATTTTTTCCAAAGACCCAAAGAATAAGGCTAGACATGGTGGAAAGTCTGTTTCAATGTATTTTTAATCTAAAACCCTACTAAACAATCCAATAATAGGCTTTATTAGTACAATACAATAAGAGTGGGCTATTTATTAGGATAAGAATTGATATCAAAGGCCAGTAGGGATCATACACTGATAATTCTTATAATTCTTTATGTTATGCATGTAAAAAATCTGCCATTTCTTAGTCTGCCTTTCTATAATTTGCATCTAGACTACCTAGACCAATAGCCCCTTAACTGCCCTTCCTATACAATTGATATGTTCTACCCTTTCTCTCCAAAACACCACAAGTTGATTTATGTGCAGAAAAAAAAGAACAGAACTTAGTGATATATTTAATTTTATTAAAAAATTAAAATTTAGCCTTGCTACTAGTCAATTACTGCATAAATGAAATGTTTGGCTACCTTTCCTTACAGCAAAGAAAAAGTAGTCATTCAAAAGTATAAAATTATTATATCTCATTATTGCTGAATATCCTTCTCCAATTTGCCAATGAAAACAGAATAATATCCAAAATCCTTAGCATGACCCTCCACTACCTATTCCTGAATAACATTTGGCAGTTCTCTTTCCCTTATCCATATGGTCCACTCATCCATGGCTAAACTTTCCATCAATATGCTTAGTTTTTTTCCTACTCATGACTTTACACATTATTGTTCCACCTCCCCAGAATCCCCTCCACCTCACATGGCTGACTCCTCTTCTTGAAGATGCTCACTCTATGCATCCAGAGAGCCTTTCCCTGACCCGCTACTCAAAGAAGAAATCCCTTGCACATTTTCTGTGTTCGTCTTTTTCCTGGTTCTTTCTTACTATTTATTACAGTTTTCCATTATTTTATTTTAACTTATTTTTGTTGTGCTAATAGCGACTAAAAATACTACATGTGAATAAGGACCACATCTTCCTTATAAATCAGCTCTTTACCTAATGTCTCCCTCAGGACCTGGTTCATTAAAGTGCTCAATAAAATAATGGCTGGCTGACTGAGTGGCACTGTGCCGTAAGACTACCTGAGTAACTCTTACTAGCTACAAAGTGGTACTAGCTACCACTTTCTAAATTGTGTTCTCAATGTGAGAAACTGCTAAAGATCTTAAAGTACCAACTCATGTGGGTTATTTTTTTAAATTTATTTCAGATAAATATTATCATTTCCCCACTTTACAGATGATGTTATGCAACTACCAAGGGTTACCCCAGAATTTAGTGCAAAAGTCAAGGGTTCTACATAGGCATCCTTATTCCTGATGGGAGCATAACTCTATGCAGTGCTCAAGATCTTGCTACAGGAGCTACAGGTTAATTCTTATATTGGATTTCCTTCCTACCCTTTTCCTATATTTATCTATTTCTTATGAATTCCTTGGCTGCACTCACACTAAAGCATATTATATGCCTCATCATTAGAACAATGTCTTTTGAAAGGTTTTAAAATACTTGACTCTCCTTGGATAGCATTGAAACAAGGTGTCTTGAATTTCAGATCATTTTCATGAAGAACCACAGAAAGACAAGCAGGGAGAATAATATTCAGGTTAGTCTCATTGCCTGCCAGGGGAATTGGGGATTTTTAAAACTGCTCCTCAAAATACTTTCAGATATAAACAAATACTGACCTAGGTCTGAATCCAGTCATTGTACCTCTTCTTATACATCCAAACTAAGTGGCTTTAGCAGAAAGACTTGAGCCTTCTTATCTGTTAAAATGGACTAAAATTGTTTACCTGATCCATACGATTGTAATGAAAGCTAATTCAACTTTGTACACCTAGTAGATAACAATACTGCCTTGTATTTATGAGAATTCTATCTCATCAGACCTCTAAACTTTTTTTGTTTTTTTTCTTCTGGTTTAATAAATCTTGCAGCAGCTCCAAAAGATAGGTAGGGGGCAGTTTTTCCCTGTATCTTACAGAATACAAAGACATTTATCCAAGGTCATAGACTTAGAGATGAAACTTAGAACAGAATTTTGCTGTCCTTTTCCTTTAATTTATTTCTATTCTGTCTCCAATTTGTATATACATGAATAAAAATTCCACATTATTTATATTTGGCAATTATGTATTGTTTACACAGTCATTTCAGGTTTCAAAGCATGTGTTTACAATTAAATAGGAAAGGAAAGTATGAAATATTATTAGTATCATTTATGAACATATATATGCATATATTTCCTGTTTAAATATTCATACTTAATGCAAAATAGGTAAAATGTGCATTATAGCTAAATCAGTTTATTTAGAGATGGTATTATTAAGCTTTTACCTTTACCCAAAAGTCTAAGAATTCATTAACATAATTTCTTTGTACTCTTAAAATGATCTAAAAATTGTAAAAAGTAACATCTGTGATCTTTTTCTCCTGACTTCCTCAGCCTATAAGTCCAACATGAAAAACCTTTGCTTTGATGTAGTAAATCACAAAACAAACTTTAACAGCTTTTCTAGCCCAAAAACCTCTACAAGTACAAATGGGAATAAATGTACAAATAGAGATCTAAAGTTGGGGCTGGCTACATTTTCTTTTGTTTCTTCAGTAGTAATGACTGGAGAAGCAGAGGGGAAAAAAAGAAAGAAAAGAAAAAAGAAAAGAAGCTAACCCCCCAAATTCTTTAAGGGCCAACAATAAAATAACCCAAAGCTCCCCTCTCACAAGACATCTTAGGTTGCTTTTGTCTCTTTTACAAAATCATAATCCAAAGAAAAATGAAGTTAATTTTGCTGCCAAACTCAGCAGATTTCTTAGACATAATATACCAAAAGGGTGGTGCTCTATAAAAGGCACAGTAGCTATTGCAGAATAAGATTTAGAGGACCTCTCACTCAGTGCACAAGATTATCTTGCAAGGAAAAGGAAGAAGTTAATCAAATTATAAGAAGCACAGCTATGCAGACCTTAGCTAAATTGTGGTGTTTCCTATTTCTATGTTTGATCTGGACAAAAAGCAGATGCTCTTCAGCCCTCCAGTCTAGATATCTCCAACATCATGTTCATCTCTGTTACTAGCACAGAGATACACCAAAGAAGAAGAGAGGTGATCAAAGACATGGGGTTCCTGTCCGTCTGCCTCTGGTCTTGGAGTCACTATACTGTGGGCTTACAATTCTAAACTTTGAAGTGAAAATTACACCTTTACACACCCTGGATGTCACTCACTAGTTGTATATTATCTTTGACTTTCAGAATGTCTGCTACTGCATCTGTAAAATGGAAGTTGTACCAGTTCCTCAAGTTAGGAGGCTTTATATGGCACTGCATAAAAACTCAACACTGTTAGTCATTGTTAAATCCCTTTACATGTCTAACACCAACTTCAGTTTAATATCCAGCAATATGCTTCTCTAGATGGAAGAATAGGAGACAAAAATCTGTTCCAGTTTTCCAAAATCAATTTATTTTCTGCTAGAAAGCAAACAGGATGTAAAGACCACCCACCATACTCCTGAAAATATTAAGGGTAAAGACCAGCTGGTGAAACTCAGAAGGGCTTTTTTCCTTTCCTTTTGGGGGGAAGTAAATGGAAAAGATGGACTACACTATTTTATTCTTTCTTCTCAATACCAATCTTCTATGTGAACTTGCTATCCAGAAAGACTGTATGTTACAAACTTCTAGGAGGTCACCAGGGGATTGAGTAATGAGTTAAGTCTATGAGTATGCAGTTGAATTATTATCTGTAGCTTGAAAAATTAACTATAGAAAAAGTCCAAGGGAATCCTTTATTTAATATGTCATGGAGTACATGTGTAATTTATCATGTAGGGATATGATAGAGTCTGAAGTAATGAATGAGTTCAGACAATTCACGGATGCAGATCCATGATTGTTCACCAGAGAAAACTGTAGTCATAATGTGCCCAGTTGCACTCAACTGCTCAATGATTTTCTCAGGTATGCCTATGTGAGTCCTATTGTTATGTGGGGTCTGTTTATTTTCTGAAGTCAGGTGCTATTTCAACAGGAGTAACAATGAGCCCCTACCTAAAAAAGCAATCTGTTCATTGTTAAATTGGTGCTGTATGTCTACTATCAAAATGGTACATTTTACAGAGACCCTGGGTCAATATCTTTTATTCCATTTCTTCATCTGCCAGACAAACTCTCTAATAATTCTAGATTTTTGTCCCCTTACTTATTTAGACTGACATTGTCTACTTTAACTTCCTTGATATCTTCTGAATGGGGATTTAACCCTGAATTTGTCGTCTCCTGGTGCCTACCAGCTCCCTGAATTTATCATCTCCTGGTGCCTATCAGCCCTTCTTTTTAGGTCCTGATCTGCCATGTCCTGTGACATCATCCCCTAGATACTGGCAAGAAATGAAGGAATACAGGGAATTTAATTATGGAATTTTAAAGATTCTCATCTTACAGTATTTAGGCCTTAGTAAGTAAATATATCTCTTTTCTGTATTCTTTTGGATCTAGGTACCTGATCTGACTTTGCACTTCTACCATTCTAATCATCTGTCTCGCTCATCCAGCTCCTCCATTAGACTGCAAACTCCTGTAGGTTAGGAGCCACATGTGATATCTATCTCTTTGCCTCAGTTCATAAACCAAATGCACATACAGAGAAGACAACCTGTAGGTGTTTGTTGAATGAGTGAATGACAAAGCTACTGTTCTCACATCTTTGATAGCCTTTCTTAATATGGTCAGATATTCAGCACTAGGATGAATCATAGCCACCCACCACAGATGTCACATAAAGCTAAATTTACACCTAAGGGAAAGTTGAATCAATGAATAAAGCAACTTAAGGCAAACCCTCATTAACTGAAAACACTTCTATGTATTGCTATTACATGAAGTTTGTTGAAAGAACTCAGCCTGATAACATGGACAGTATTTGTTAGCATTTAAGAAATATTTTAAACATTGCATTGAGATTAATCTATAACCATGAAAGTGTCAAGATCTTAGTGCTTAGTGATTTTATTTTTACATGCACACACACATTGGATATGCTAATTTACTTAATTTTAGTAACCATTTAACTATGCATGTCAAAGCACCATCTTGTATATCTTAAATACATACAGTAAAAGGCAAAAGGAAAATAAGTTAATGCTATATAATTCATGTTTTTTCAATGACTTCAACCTTTTCTTTCTTTCCTTTTTTTAAAGAGAGGGACAATGAGAGAGAGAGAGAGAGAGAGAGAGAGAGAGAGAATGAATCAGTGAATCAATTTTATTCATATTTTCATAGGTCTTTTGTTGCTCCGACACTTTGTTGTGCACATGGTGCTGGGGTTTGAACCTGAGTCCTCACACATGCCAGGCAAGCGCTGTAACCACGGAGTCATCCAGCACTTTTCTTTATGGCTAATGATTTTGTTTTTAAAGAGAGAAGGACAGTGAGAGATAGAGAAAGAGATAGAGAGAATCAATTTTTATTGAGTTTTTCACATGGTCTTCTTCATTGTGACACTTAGTTGTGTGTGTGGGTGCTGGAGTTTGAACCCCTGCACTTGTGCATGCCAGGCAAGTCCTGTAACCACTGAGACACTGCTCCAGCCCCATGTCTAATGATTTTTATTTTCAATTTTAAGAAATCTTTTCTTATATCTTGTTCATGAATGTATTTTTTTCCTAGAAGGGATATTGTTTTACTTAGGTTTGCAATCCATTTGGAATTGCTTTTCCTGTACATGGAAGGGAGTTGAAGGTTCATTTTGTAGCAGATGGATATCAGCTAAACCAGCATTGTTAATTACAAACCATTCTTTTCCTCACTGTATTGCCATGGCATGTTTATTTAAAATCAGGTGACTGTGTGTATAAGCTTCTGAATTTTCTCTTCTTATTAACTGATCAGTTTAACAAAACACTTCTTAATTACTGTAACCTCACATAAGTCTTTAAATCTGATATGAAGTTCCCTATTTAGTTTTTTTAGACTGTTTAGAATCATATTGTCATTTTCTAAAAATGCTGGCTTTTAAAATGGAATTGCACTATTTCTATAGATCAATTATGGAGAAATTAAAATTATAAATATTATATCCTCCCATCTAGGATATATTATTTCTCTGCACATATTTGCATTTTGAAGTTTTTGAAAAGAAGTAATGACAATGTACAAACTGATATGGTGACAGTGGGATCATAAATTCAGGGAAAATGTTTCAATATTTCACTACAAAGTATGTCACTCACTGGGAATTTTTTAAATGACTATCATGTTGACAAATTTTCTTTTATTCTTATTTTACTGATTATTTAAGAAAAATTGAAGTGGCTCTGAATTCAGGTTTATGCTTTTTCTGCATCTTTTGAGATGGTCATTTTTTCTTTATTCTATTAATGTCAATTGTAGAATATTAAATCATTTTGCATTCCTGAAGCAAATTTCACTTTTTTTAAGAGAGAGGAACAGTGAGAGAGAGAGAGAGAGAGAGAGAGAAAAGAGAGAGAATCAATTTTATTTTTAGGTTTTCGTGTGGCCTTCATTAACCCAAGACTTCGCCATGCACGTGGTTCTTGGGTTTGAACTCGCATACTCACACATGCAAGGCAAGCATTGTAACCCCCGAGCCACCGCTCCAGCACCCAAATTTCACTTTTAATTAGTCTATGACTCTATCATATCGGTGATTTTGTTTGAGTCTTTGCGAGTCTGATCATGAGATAGCTTGTCTTTAATTTTCTTTTGTGTATTATCTTCTCCAGATTCTGAAATTGAGGTTATGTGGCTTCATAAAACAATTTTAAGTGTTCTATTTTCTCTATTCTGAATGAGTTTATATAAGACTGTCTTATGTCTAGATTTTACTTTATAAAATTTCTTTAATATGTATAAACATTTTTGGATTTTATTTTTTTATTTGATATTAATTTTGATAATTTTTTCAAATAATATATACGTTACATTTGAATTTTCAGATCTGTTGGATTTTATATGATGTTAATTTAGTTAATTCCAGATTTATTTCAAATATGGATCATATATTTTCTTTCAACATTTTACTTTCAGCATTTCTATACCATTATATTTTTAGTGGGTTTCTTATAAAGATCATATGGACGTTATGTCTTTTCTGCTCTGGAAATTTTTCTTTTTAATTGTTATAGTTAAGGTATTTACATTTCAATGTAATTACTAATATATGAAGGGTTAAGCATGTTTACTTTTTCCATATGCTGGGTTTTTTTATTCATTTCTCTTTTTCCCCACACTTCATGGGTTACTTGAACACTTTTTAAAATTTCTTTTTGATTCATCAATTATGATATTTGATGTATTCCTTTGTATATCAATTTATTGTTCATTTTAGATATTACGTGATATATGTATATGTTATTACAGTCTGCTGGTGTCACCACCTGGTAAAAGCCAGATTGAGATGTTTTTCAGATTGGTACTTTGTATGTAAAAGTGGTGTTCACTGGTATATTATATATGCACATACATAATTTTGTCAATTTCAATCCACAATTCTTCCCTTTTCCTGTTCCTCCTCCATCCCTCTTGATTCACTTCTGCTACTCTTCTGATCTCTCTTACACTTCCATGGGCTCTCCCATGCCATTTTCCCCCTTATTTTGTTTTAGTTTCACATATGACAGAACATTCTACCCTTGATTTTTTCAAGATTGGCTTATTTCAGTTAGCAAAATTTTCTCTAGTTCCATCCATTTACCAAGAAGAGCCATAATTTCCTTTTTCTTTGTGACTAATACTCCATTATATATATATATATATATATACACATACATACACACATATTTTTATATATATATGTGTATATATATACACAACACATTTTCTTTATCCCTTAATCTATTGGTGGGCACCTGGGCAGGTTCCATAATGTGGCTGTCCTGAACTGTGCTGCTGTAAACACCGATATGCCTTTATCTCTACAGCATGATGATTTTAGTTAATTTGGATAAATGCCAAGGAGAGGGATCGCTCTGTCAAATGGTGGTTCCATTTGTAGTCTTTTGAGCAATCTCCATTTGTTTTCCTAAATGATTGTACTAATTTTCAGTCCCCACAACATGTATGTGTACCTTTCCCCCCACATACTCACCATTTATTATTTGAATTCTTGATAATTGCCATTCTAGCTAAAGTGAGAGGAAATCTCAATGTACTTTTGGTTTGTATTTCTCTGATTGTTAGGAATGTTGAACATATTTTCATTTAATTATTGGCTCTTTCTTCCTTTGAGAAATGTCTTTTTAGTTCTTTTTCCCACTTGATGATTTATTTGTTTTTGCTTTGGTGTTATTTTTAGAGTTCTTTATATATTTGGATATTAATCCCCTGATAGAGGAGCATCTTGCAAAATTGTTCTCTGATTCTTTAGGCTTTCTTTCATGCAATTGTTTCACTTTCTGTGCAAAAGCCTTTTTAATATGATGCCATCTCATTTATTCATTCTTGGTTTCATTTCTTGAGGTTTAAGTGTCTTGTTAAGGAAGTCAGTGAATGCACCAATATGTTAGAGTTTTGAGCCTATTTTCATCCAGCAGTTGCTAAGCTTCTGGTCTAATTCCTAAGTCTTTGATGCATGTGAGTTGACTTTTGTGTAGGGTGAAAAATAGAGATCTAATTTCATTTTTTATGTAGATATCTAGCTTTCCCAGCACTAGTTGTTAAAATGACTGTATTTTCACCATTGTATGTTTTTGCCATCTTTCTCATGTATCAGATGACTGTAACTGTGCATTTGTCTCTGTGTCTTCTATTATATTCTATTCCATTGATCTTCATGTCTTTTTTGATGCCAACACAATCCCGTTTCTGCAATCACAGCTCTGTAGTATAAGTTAAAATCAGGTATCACATTTCTTTCTCAGTATTGCTTTAGCTATTATGAGTCTTTTATTTTTCCTATGAATTTTATTTTTCCAAAACTCCAATAACAAATCTGAAGAGGAAAAAAATCAGGAAAATTATCCCACTCACAACAACCTGAAACAAAATAAAATAAAATGCTTGACAATAAATCTAACACAAGGAAGTGAAAGAACTCTAGAATGAAAAGTGTAGAACACTGAAGAAAAAGTGAAAAAGACATTAGAAGGTGAAAGGGCCCTCCATGTTCTTGAATAGGCAGAACTAATATGTCAAAATTGCCATATTACCAAAAGCATGATACAGATTTAATGCAATCCCCATTCAAATACCAATGACATTCTTCAAAGAACTAGAAAAAGCAGTCCTAAAATTCCCTTGTGGTTTGTATCTTCTGTTTGTTGGCTGTATCTTTCTATTTGTCAAGACTTTCTCTTGTTACATTTGTTTTCAAGTGTGTTCTTAATTGTTCATTGATGCACTTTTTTGATGCCTGCTTTAAACTGTCAGATGATTCTGACATTTATATCAACTTGATGTGAACATCTATTGCTTTTCATTGAAATTGAGATCTTACTGGTACTTGGAACGATGGTAGATTCTTGATTGAAACCTGGGGATATGGCATATGATCTTATGAGAATCTGAGTCATATTTAAATCTTATGTTTCAGCTACTTCTTTGTAACAGGATAAGGAGGGTGCTGGCTTATTACTATCAAATACAGGGAGAATTCTATGTGCCACTTTGGTACGCATATGGGTTCTCTGGCTCTCTGCTAAGCCAGTACTAATACTTTCCTGGTTGGGAGAAGAATATTGCTCCCTGCACATTTTTTTTAAGAGAGAGGGACAATGAGAGAGAGAGAGAAAGAAAGAGAGAGAGAGTGAAAGAATCAATTTTATTTTTTAGTTTTCCATGGACTTTCATTACTGCTTGGACACTTCATTGTGTTTGGGGTACTGGAGTTTGCACCTGTATAATCGTGCATGAAAGGCAAGTGCCTTAACTACTGAGCCACCGATCCAGCCCCTCCCTGCACAATTTTGATAACTCCTGAATGAGGAGTTATTTTGCTACCAATAGTCCGGGATCCCCATGTGGTTTCCACTTCAAGGGGAAGTGTTCTGCATTACCGCCTTGTAGGGATTAAAATCCTGCCTCCCTCCACTATCTTCTTTAACATTATAAACTGGCTTCCCTATCTATACTCTATCCCCTGGTAAGGGGCCTGGCACACCACAGTTCAGCCTGAAAAAGGTACACATTTGGGCTCCCCACTTGGCCTTTGCTGGCATCAGTGGGAGTAAGGTCACTGATGTGGTTTGAGTAATAAAATCGGTAAGGAAAAGAGTTGTGTTTTGCTAATCTGCATCTTTCCTAGTTCTGTGATAGAGAGACCTGCTTTTGTTAGGACCTTTATTGTCTGTGTCTCCTGGTATTTCTAGGTTTCCATCTTTTTCAACTCTTACATCTGTAATATGTGAGGTCAAAAGAAAATCAGGGAACTCACCATCACATCATTCCTTTAGCTCCAACATCTCCAGCTGATCTGCTTTCTAGGTTACCTTTAAATTTCATTTTATGTTTGTTTAATATGTAATGCACAGTGCTCTTAAATGTACTGCTTGCTATCATGAATACAAAGTAATATTTTTATCCCATTTTCCCAGAAACCAGTTAGTCTTTGTCTTTGAACTGGAAAACTTATTATTTACTATTTTATATGATTTGCCATTATTGTATAGTGCGATATAAGAAATCCTTCAGATCATTAGCTTAAAGCAAAAATTAATAAGCAACAATAGTTTACTCTTAGTCATTCACTAGTAAGTTGCCTGGGGATTGGCCAAGTTTTGGTGAATCTATAGGACCTAGCTAAAACAAGCAGATTACTTATACAAAACATTTAGATATCTGTCATCCCTCTTGGGTCCTCAGGCTTTTAGAGGTATGTTCTTCTGATGGTAATGGTAAAAGGATCAGAGAGCAAATCCAGTATGAAATTATATTTCAAGTCTATGTCTTCTGTGCTCCAATCTCATTGATCTAAATAAATTGCATGACTGAGCTCAAATTCAAGGATGTGAGAGGCTCACTTTGTCCTCCACAAGATCAAATCACATGAGTAGTCTGAGACCCAAAATTCCAATTAAGTAATGTTACCAGTCTAATAGTTCATGATTTCAAGATTCTTAATTTGTTTTTTGTGTTTCATTTCACTCTTTTGCCAGTTTCAGAAAATTATTGGCTAGTATTTCTAAAAATATTGCTTCTCATACTTTTCATCATTTTTCCCCTTTATGGACAGCTATTAGAAGTGTGTTATAACTTTTCTGTATTTTCATACTTTTTCTCCCTGAGCATTACTTTGATTACAGCATTCTGACAAAATTTCCAGCTACATGATATTCATTTCTTGGTTCCACCTTTTTATTGAACTATTAGAATCACAGTTATATTTGCAGTTGTAGAATTTACAATTGACTGTTTATCATGGTTTACCAGATTCTTCAGGCATTATTCATCTTTTCTTCAATTTTCTAGAACATATAAATTATAATAATTTTAGAGTGCATGTTCTTATGAACTGTACATGATCTGTGTCTGTTTGTGTTGTTCATCTCTCTCTCTCTGATTTAATTTCTTGTTTCTTTCTACTTTTGTTTCCATCCAAGACAAAACACACTTATTTGGGACCTTTCAATGAGACCATCTTTATCATATTTGTGTATTCATCACTTCTGGACATTTTGGACAGTTCATAGAATACATAGACTTTATCTGGGTTATATTTGTCTTTAGAGTTGTTAAGAACTGTCATTTGGAGGCTGGAGTGTCGCCCCCCCCTCCCCAGGGTTCTGGAGTGGGGAGCGGGTGGAACGGCTTCGGCAAACCGTAGCCGTTCCCCGGGGGCCAGCAGGACACTGGGAACCGGCTGCCAGCACCAGCAGGACAGGGCTGGGGAAGGGGGAAGAAGAGGAGTCGCTCCACGCAGCGTTCCTGTGCGAGAAGCGGGCAGAACGACCTTGCTAGCTGTCCTCCGAGGGGCCGAGTTAGGGCGGGGATGGGGCGAGGAGTCGCTCTTCGCTGCACTCCAGAGCGAGGAACGGGTAGGGTAGGGTGACCCAACACTGGGCCATCCTCCTAGGGGCCGAGTTAGGAAGGGTTGGGGAGCCGGGAACAAGGGGGCGAACGCCGGCAGCTGGAACACGGGACTTGCACCTTCTACCGCTGCTGATTTCTCTGATGTCTCTGCTGCTGCTGCTGCTGCTGTGGCTTCTTCTGACTGCTGCTTCTTCTCTGACTGCTTCTGTGCTCTCTTCCTTCAGGACACGGCTGCTTGCTTTCTTGCTCTTCTCTGGCTACTGCTTCTCCTTTGGCTCTATGCTTTCTCCTTGGCTGCTTCCTTCAGCTGCTTGCTTTACCTGACTAGCTGCTGCTCTATTTATCCATTACAATAACCAACAGGGTACAATGCAAACACCTTTCTCCAATTGTAACAAATGAGTGGCCGAATAGCTTAGTCATGCGGTCAGGCAATTTGCTAATTACAAGCCAGCTGAACCCCTTAGAGTTGTTTACCACCAATTCTCCTACAAGCCAGCTGAACCTCATGTTCCCAACACAGGAGTGGCGGCTCAGTGGTTATGGCACTTGCCGGGCACACGCAAGTACGCAGGTTCAAACCCCAGCACTACGTACATGTTGGAGCAATGAAAGCTACATGAAAAATTAAATAAAATTGTTTCTCTCTTTCTCTCCTTCTCACTGTCCCACTTTCTAAGAAAAAGAAAAAAAGCTCTCCTTTGTCAGATTGGCCCTTACTACTAGAACATGATAGCTCTAGGGTCTCAAACACAACATAGAATAGGACTGCTTCACCTCAATTGGCCTTGGACTCCAACTGTGTCTTTCCCCACAACTGTATGGCAGCTGGAATCCCTGAGTAGCTCAGCTCTTTCATCCCAGCATCTGCTCCTTCCTGTTGCTTTTCTTTTTTTTTTTAAAGAGAGAAATAATTTTATTCAGTTTTTTATGTGGCTTTCATTGCTCTTAGTCTTTGTTGTATACATGGTGCTGGGGTTTGAACTCACATACTCGTGCATGCTCAGCAAGTGCCCTAACCACTGAGCCCCTGCTCCAGTCCTTTCTATCCTTTTTTTTAATTTGTATTCCTTTATTTATTTTTTATTCAGAAATTTATTTGTTGAACAATTAAACAAGCTTCATCCTATTGCTTTCCTTGAAGTGTTACCGTCCACCATGCAAATCTTGAATTGCAAACAACTCAAGGAAGAATTATATGTATATTTTTACAGTATACATTTTTTCATTAACTGCAATATCTGCCCTTAAAGTATTAGTGGCTTTTCCATTTGCTAAATTTGAGCTCTTGTCTCTTGTCCCTTTGGCCTATTGTGTCTGCTACTTTTTTATTAGAAAACATTTCTCCAAACAGGAATTGACAAATGGACTCGGGAATAACACCCTGGGAATATGGAACTCAATTCATTGTGCCAATCGCAGCCTCTGGAGTCCTCTAGGCATAGTATATTTCCAAAACCTTTTAAATAGTTTTTTTACGTTATTGGCTAAGTTTTATAGTTGTTCTCAACAGGGGATTAGTCTGATTCAAGCTAGTACATCTTGGCTGTTACCAGAAGGCCAAAATATTGTAATGCTCTTATTTTTAATGTGTCTACTGACCCTTTTAAGCATTTCACTGAATTTTAGTCATTGCCAACAGGAGTATGCCATTTTTGAGTGGGGGATTTATTTTTATTAACATGATATCAGAAATCCTTGCCCCTAACTGTCATCTACAGCTCTGAGATTGATTTTGAAGAACTAATTGGAGTAAAGAGTTTATAAGGGAAAGGAGATTGCAAACATATCTCTGGACTTAAATTGTAGTATTTTTTATTATTAAGGAAGGTATATTCAATGCTGTAAAATGATCACAATCTTCCTTCAATTGGTAAATAATTTCAAAATGATTCAGATCTTTATTTTAATTTGAAGGAAACATATTGTTACTTCTACTCTTTAAAACTTTCTAGAATAGAATGAATAGAAATGTGTAATACAGCATGATGTTTTAGAAGTGTTTCCTGCACTTTGTCAGCAACAACTGGGAAACCATTACAGATAAATCCTTATGACCCACCCAGTACCTACTGGACTAGAATCTCTAGATATTGAGCCCAGAGTCTGTGTTTTACAAGACCTCCAGTTGATGCTGATGCTAGAAGAAGATTAAGAGCCTTATTGCTTATGTTGTTGCTCCAGAGAACAAACTTTGAGAAACACTATCCCAGAGAAATAATACCTGGTATACGACAAGTGATTAATAGGTTTTTATTACATAACTGACTAAACAAACAGGATTAATAAATGAAATTTATTCATGCTGTTGTTAAGAGTTGCTTACTCCTTGGAAGTAGTCTCTAATTCTAAGTAGAGGAATTTTTCATAGAGGATGGGAGGATGGGTTATATTTATTGGTTCTTATGTGGTAACATCACAGTTA
>PVKS010008618.1:0-67509 GCA_004027875.1 Aplodontia rufa | reverse complement strand
TGAGGTCACAACTGCACACGGAAATGTCAAGCAGGCAGTTAGAAGCTTCCAGGGAGAGGTCTGGCCTAGAGCTACATTTTTAAGAGTCTTTAGCATTCAGACAATATTTAACCTCAGTATGCCATCAGAGCGTACAGGGCCTTTTTTATTTATTTTTTTAAGCAGTTCAGTCTGTGAGGATTTACATTTCATGACTTGTTCATTCTTTGAAACCTTCCAAAAAGCAGTTATCTTAAGGGGGAAAAAACTCCATTTTATCTTGCAATTAACATATGAGTTCTATGGACCCTATCATAAATCTAATATTCATTATGAGCTTTTAGGGATCTGATTTTTCCTGAATCTTGAAACATTCTAATTTTTTTTTAATCAACCATTACTCATTAATTACTCCCAGGCATATTAAAAGAAAAAAAAGAATAACAATGAAATAAAAGAGCAACGGCATATATTCACTTGAAATAATGATACGATAGTGAAATAAATCATCTCTAACACATAATCTTTCAGTTTTCTTATTGCATTGTCAAAGGACTGCATCATCTTTCAAAAAGGGATTTAAAAAGACTGAAGACGTTATCTTTATAGTTTGCATAGTTTTTCAGTGAACATAGTTATGATTACGCTTTTTGCTCTCCACCCAAAATGGCAAAGGGAAAAAATTAACAGAGGAAAACATTTCATAATAATTAGTAGATGAATTAAAAGATGAATGAGAGCAATACTCTAAACCCTAGTGATGATGGCAAAATTTGATAAAGAAGCAAAATCTCAAGATTATGACTGTTTAGATGATGATACCCTACCTTAGATGGATTTTCTCAAAGTTAAAACTCAATTAGTGAATAATGTATTTCTAAGAGCAGAAGGGAAATGTGACATACTCATTCAGTTCAACAGAAAACATCTCTTCATGCATTATTTTACAATAAAAACTCAGATCATCCTATTTCACTAAACAAAAGAGACAACATTCTTTCATCTTACACTGTTTAAATGACAAAATTTACTGATATAGTTTCTAAGTGGACAAATGCTGAAGGCAGGTATACATATAAAGGAAACTGGAAGGACTCTGATAAGGTAGAAATGAAAAAATTCTTTGGACTGATCATTCTGAATAGTGCTTATAAATCTAAAAATAAATACTTTTGTAATTATAAAGCTAAGAAGACATTCATCTTCTTTTCAACAAAATCATATATTACCAAAGGTTTTTTGGTTTTTTTTAAGCCTTCAAATACCATATTTAGACTATGTAACTATAAGAATAATTATAAGCTAGGACTTAACTGGAGATATAAGTTAAATCTAAAATCAATTTATAAAATAGATATGTTCCAGGTGGATACATGATAGGTCATAAGCAATTAGCAGCATTTAAAACCGAAGATGACAGGGCTGGAGTGGTGGCGCTTGCCTGGCATGTGCAAGGACCTGGGTTTGAACCCCAGCACCATATACACAACAAAGTGTCAGAGCAACAAAGGCCACATGAAAAACTAAATAAAAATTGATTCTCTCTTAAAAAAAAAAAAAGAGGAAGATGACTTTTCAGGAATGCATACTTTTAAAAGCAGGAAAACAAGGAATAAAATTTGGGTGATATGTTAGTGAAACATGCTCAGCAGATTCAAATCTAGATAGGTAGAGAGCTACAAAAGAACAAGAACTGAACAAAGGGTCAAAGGGAGTACAAGCACTGACCTAAGAGCTTAAATCTTCTGGCATAATTAGAACCTGTGACAATTCTGGAACAAGTTTAGGATTGGTGTGAAAATTACTTAGAAAAAAAAACCACCTCAGCTGCCACTGTTAGAAAAAAACAGGATTGAACTTGAATGTCTTTTCACAAATGGAAAGGAAAGATCAAAAACACATTACCCAAATTTCAAAGACAACTGATGATTGTAGTTAGGAACATCTACTAACAATCTTCTTAACTCAGTGTATTCTGAGATTAATAGATCTAAAATCTCCTGCTAAGAAAAACTACTGGTTGGAGCACAGTGGTAAAGCTCTCTCGTCTGGCATGTGCGAGGCCCTGGATTTGATTTCCACCATGGCAAACAAAGAACCATCTGAAATGATCTTATGCTAAGACTGAAGGAGAAGGTAGACAAATTGATCAGATGGCCACAACCTATACTCTTGAAGGAGTAGCTAGAGGACAGCTGTAATGACCTGGATATTACGAGCATCCTGAGTACTTGTGCTTTGAAGGCCTGTTCCCCAAAGCAGCAATGTTCAGGAGGGGCCATTGGGGCAGTGATGGCATCCTGAGAGCTCTGACCTCATCAGTGGGTTAATCCACTGATGAATTAATAATGAGGCATTATGTAAGGTTGTAGAGATTTTAGGAGATGGGACTTAGCTGAAAGAAATAAGTCACTGGTCTAGAAGTCTGCTCCCAGCCCCCTCCTGAGCTCTCTCTGCTTCCCAGCTGTCATAAGCTGAGCAGATTTCCTCCACCACACCCTTCCTCCATGATGTCCTTCTTCACTTGGGCCCAGAGTAACAGAGTTGGCTGACCATGGACTGAAACATCTGAAACCAGGAGCCAAAATAAGTCTTTCCTTCTTTAAGTTGTTCTTGTCAGGTATTTTGGACACAGTGACAAAAAGCTGACTGACACAATAGCCCATGAGATATTCCACAATATGACTGATATAAGTGCATTGAGTGCTTCCATTTTATGGGAAAAGCATCATTAATCAGGTAGTTCATCACGTAGCTAGGAAATGAATTTTCAGGAACATAGAACACTAGGAAGAGAATGTCTACCCTCTCAACTGTAGGACTCAGGAGCAGGAATAGGAAGACAGAGGATACAAAAAGAAAAGAAACCATGAAATGTTGCAAAAAGGATAAAAAAAAAAAAAGTGGGGGCATGGCTCACTGGCAGAATGTCTTCCTAGCAGGTGCAAAGCTCCTTCCAGTATTTCAATGGAAACAAAACAAAATGTGAACAGTATGTGCACGTGATCTGCAGGCACTGTGAGGGTGATATATAAGTAGTTACATGAAATGTATTTCTTTATCATTTCTAATAAAATTGTTTCTCACCATCGATCACTTTATTCTGATTTCTTAAACTAGCCATAAGGAAACTGAGTAACTAAAAAAAAATTCACTGGTTTCTAATGAAAAGTGGTTTTAACTGTTTTTCCTGGTTAAAGGTGTGAGAAATAGATGAAATTACTGAATAAAGAGAATCAAGAAAAAAGGTTCAAGGACTTGGTCCAGAGTATTACACCTCTAAAACTAAGAATGAAACTTTCAATGAGGTAGAAAAAAAAATCAGCAGTGTGATGTCCTGAAACTCAAATATCCAAGACAGTATCTGGTCTTGGGGTGTGGGGGAGACAGACACTGGACCAAAATACCTGTATTTTCTACAGACAGATCAGGTAAAAATAGGTCTGATACCTAACCATATATTTAGCAGTGTGAGTTATTGGTAACTGTGACAAGAGCCGTTTCGTGGAATGCTAACAATATAAACCTGACTGTGTGGAATGAGGAGAAGAGCTGGTATAAACAACCCCACTGAGTTTTGCTCTAAAGGAAGAAAAATTCAGACTGGCAGAAAAGTGAGATCGCACATATTACTTTTAAAAGGGTGAAAGAAGAGTACATCCATCTAGTGATGGGACTAATTCAACAAAGAGAGAACATCCAATGACTCCAGAGAGAGGGGACAGAACTACTGGGATGGTGTCCTAACCAGACAGGCAGAAATAGGGCCTAGTTCACAGCTTGGGGAGTGGGGGTGACCTTAAATGCAATTGCTTTCCAGGGGCAAGGAGCTGACAAAGAGGGCTGGCAGTGGGAGATCCTTCCCTTGGCGCTTCAGGTTCTTGTATATACTCTGGAATCTGCAAGAAACCAATGCCGCAGAGGAGCATGACCACAGAGTAGGCATGGTATTCTGGGGAGTCTGGCTTAGACAGCACCACGGTCGGAGGGCACCTTACTCCCTTACCCTCATGGTTCTGTTCTCTGAAATCTCTTGTAATTATCAATGATGTCACTTTTTCTTCAAAGGAGGGATACAGAATGGGAGGTACAAAGGAATTACTGGTCCCTAATGATTCCAAAATCTAGCTGGTCAAAAATTAGAAGTTCCTCCATTAGGCCCCAGGGTTGGGGGGAACAGCTCTCCACGAGGCTCAGCTCCAGCATTCTGCCCTCTGACTCACCCTTCCCTTTAAATGAAAGGTGGCATGTGTTAGCAGCTGGGGAATTTTCTCCACCTGTTTCCCACCAGCAGTCTCTTAAGGGTGTCCAACCACCTAGCTTCTTTTTTTTTTTTTTTTTTTTTTTTAAAGAGAGAGGGACAGTGAGAGAGACAGAGAAAAAACTTTAGTTTTTCACATGGCTTTAGTTGCTCCAACACTTAGTTGTGTATGTGGTGCTGGGGTTTGAACCCGGGTCCTTGTGCTTGCCAGGCAAGAGCTGAAACTGCTGAGCCACCGCTCCAGCCCCCAGCCTCGCCTCTTGAACTATTTTTCTTCCCTTTCAGTCCCAGCTATACGGGGTGTCCTGTGAAACTGTCTACTTTAAATAAAAGCTATCCTCACAAATATCTTCATGATAAGCCCTTCTTAAAATGGTGAGAAGCCCTACTATTTGACTGAGAGGCCTTTTTCTTTTTTGTGGTCCAGGGGATAGAATGCAGGAGCGTTCTACTCCTGAGCTACAGCTCCCCCCCCCCCCCGACACCCTGCTTTGATACTGGGGATTGAACCTAGCAGTGCTTAACACTGAGCCACATCCCCGGGCTTTTTTACTTTTATTTTGAGACAGTCTCACTGTTACTCAGGGCTTCACTGAGTTGCTGAGGCTGGCTTTGAGCTTGTGATTCTCCTGTCTCAGCCTCCTGAGCCACTGGGATTATAGGTGTGCACCACTGTGCCTGGCTACTCCCAGCCCTTTTATTTTTTATTTTGAGACAGGGTCTCACTAAGTTGCAGAGGCTGGCCTTGAACTTGCAATTCTCCTGCCTCAGCTTCCTGAGGATCTGGGATTACAGGCATGTGCCACCAGGCCAACTCTTCAGAATCCTTTTCTGTGACTAGATGGTACCCTAAGGCATTACTTTAACTCTTCTGAGGTCTTGCCAAAAGGTTTTACAGTTAAACTCTTAATTTCATCCTTAGACCACTGTTCTCTTGGCAGTGCCCTTGATCTGATCTTTGATAGGAACCCATGTTTTAATTTTAACATCATTTCCCATCCAGAAAGGCTGAGGATTTTCAAAACCATCAAGCTCTGGCCCTTCTTGTGTTTGACAGTCTTCCCCTCACCTTGCTTCTTTCCCCTACTTCACTACTGTGAGCAGCAAGCAGCCCGGGGCATTTGTGATGTTATGCTTGGACTCTATTTAGCTAGATTGCCCAGTGCATTTCGTACATTTTCTGCTTCCTGCATAACAAATGATGGTGTTGCTAAACTTTCTGCCACTACTTAACAAAGACCCACTTGCCTTGAGTTTCCTTCCTACCAAGGACCCAAGTATTAGAAAGTCATTTTTAAGGTACTGTGCTCTTTAATGACTGCTTTTCTCAAAGTCTACTGCCTCACTCCAAAGTCACTCTCACATTTTAGATTTGTGCTATAAAGCACCCCACTCTTGGTATCAAAATCTGTAGTTTTCTATCTCTATGTAACAAATCCCTCTCAAATAGCAGCTTAAAGCACATCTATTATCTCACAGCTCATAGGGATGAGAAATCTCCTGGGCGAGCTGGAGGCCTCTAGCCCACAAGACTGCAGTCACCAAGGCTCAGCTGACAAGGATCCACCGCCAAGTTCACTCATCCGGCTGCTGAGAGGCCCCAGGTCTTCATGGCTGTTGGCCCTGACCATCAGCTCCTTGCCGTGTGGGCTTTCCTTGGGGCTACTCACAGCACGGCAGCTGGCTGTGGTAAGCCCTCAAGATCACAGCTACAGTCTCTCAGCAAACCAATCTTGGAAGTGACATCCCACCCCTTCTGCCATATTCTACTCATTCAGAGTGAACCACTAGGTTCAGTCTTACACTCCAGGGGAATAGATAATTACATAAGGGTCAGAGTGAGAGGAGGTGGGGGTCCCTGGGGAACATCTTAGATGCTGCCTATCACAGACCAGTTGGAAGCATCATATTCTAGTGGCTAACGAACACTGACTCTGGAACATGACTGCTGGGTTTGAATCTTGATTCCCTGTTTGAATATGAAATAAGACGATGGCTAGCAAAGCCCCTGACCCAGTGCCTCACACACAGAAGGCAGCTGATAATTTCTGTCCCCTCCTCCTTTCCAATCTTAACTGGTATAGGATGCTATCCACAAATAAACACCAGCATGGTACTGAGCAACATGAAAAAATGCTTTCGATTTTCTTTTCTTTTTTTTTTTTTTTAAAGAAAGAGGGAAAAGAAAGAGAGAGAGGGAGGGAGGGAGAGAAAGGGAGAAGCAATTTTTATTTAGTTTTTCATGTGACTTTCATTCCTTGGACCTTCATTGTGTACATGGTGCTAGGGTTTGAACTCGAGTACTCGTGCATGCCAGGCAAGCACTGTAACCGCCGAGCCATCGCTCCAGCCCTATGCTTTTGATTTTCAACAAATCCAGGACCCTTATTTTTAAAGGAAGAAAATAAGAGGATAAAATAAACACCTACAAATAATGAAATGTAGCAGAGGGGAATACACATACAATAACAGTTGCTGCTCACAAACATGTGCCCTCCCCCCACTTCTGCCACCTACTGTACTGTCCAGTCAGGTGCTAACTCTTACCCCCATCACCACTTTTTTTTTTTTTTTTGTACTGAGGATTGAAGGATTGAACCCAATGGTACTTTCCCACTGAGATATATCCTAGCCCCTTTTTATTTTGAGATAGGGTCTAAGTTGCTTAGGACCTCATAAAGTTGCTGAGGCTGGCCTCAAATTTGCAATTCCCCTGCCTCAGCCTCCCAAGTTGCAGGAATTGCAGGTGTGTGCCACTGTGCCTGGCTCTTTCCTTCTAATTTTAACCCCAAAACATCATGATGCTTTTTACCTAATTGTCAATTATGAGTACAATAAATAGAAGAAAGCATTAACAATATTTTTACTTAGATGTCCATTTTCCTGAGGAATAGCATTTAACAAAATGCTACTAGGAAGTAATTGTACCTGTTTTATAGATGAGACACATGGCTCAAAGATTATGTGACTTCTGCATAATCATATAGCAGATGAATGACTGAGCTAGGGACACAACTATAACCAGCATATGATGTAGTGCACAATGGAGCCATAATTTGTTATTTCTGATTTTCAGGAATAGGCATCTTGCTACAGTTGCTAGAGATTAAAGGGTTGGTCTTACTCTTAGTAAAAATAATATGACATATTTGTTTTAAAGAACGAAGGCTACGTCTTGATTTAATTAATCCCTGAATTAATGGTTTTGATTCAGATAAGCAAGTAAAACACCATAGGATTTAATTAACAAGAAAGCACAATCCCCATTTTCAGGTGGACCAACAGTTAACTGTAACAGTTAACTATACCCAGAGTATCACTATTGTGGACTGCCTGTTCTATGCTGGTCCTATAGTACAGGTAGTGTACTGTCCCTTATTTAATAAAAGTGCAGGCTGCTGAAAAAGCTGTGAAGAGGAGCAGCGTGCTCACATACATAGAAAGCTGCCACTTCCACGTGGGAATGCAATGCTTTTTAATCAGCCACAAGTTTTACGAGCAACCCACACTTCCAGAACCAAGAAGGAAAAAAAGAAAGTTAGTAAAAAGAAAGACTACAATTGTTAAAATGTACTTTCATGTTGCTGGAGAAAGGGCCTGAGGAAATGCATCCTGAGAGCGGCAGTGCCCCCACTTCCTTGTCCATGTGCATGCTTTAGTCATATCGATTTTTAGCCTTCCAAAATGGACAACGTAAAATCTAGAAAAAGAAGTACTCGTCTAGTTGGTCCCAAATTTATTCTTTAATTTACAAGTTTTATAACACTATTACATATTCTTTCAAATTTATTCTTTGTAAGTTTTACAACAAAATTCCATATTCTATATTTGAAACATGACAAAACATTCAAGGTTACATGTCATATTAAAGTAAACGGTAAAAGCAGCTTTCTTATTCAACTGGAAGTCTGCCATTTTTTAGCATTTATACATACACCCCTTAACTAAAAACTTTATTCTCACTGCTGAACCCTGACCCAAAGCCTTTACGCCTCATGCCTAAACAACTATAAGGGCAACGATCTCTGTGCTTCCAGTCTCTCTCCAAACCATCCTTTCCACAGAACCAAATGACAAAAGGAGTGTTTCAAGAAGGCTAAATTAAACGTTTCTGTGCTGAAAAAACTCTCAAGTAATTCCTTAGCCTCTCCAGAACAGTGACTGACCAAGTAGTATTCAAGATCCTCCAAGATATCAAGCCATCTTCTTTAGTCCTCTCTCTTCAAATGATAACAGTCTCTTCATTTTTCTTTCCTCCCTTCTTTTTGCTCCACAAACATCCATTCGGTGCCTATTTCGCTTCAGGCACCTTTCTAGGCAGAGGATATAGCAGTGCTTTCATGAGGGGAAGGAGAAAGCCACAAACACAGGGCACGTCAAGTGGCAGCAGATGCTACAGAGAAAAATGAAAAGGAGATGGGCAAAGGGATGTGAATTGCCTTACACATGTGACTCCTTCATAAATGACATGTGCGCACAGACCCCATGCAAACAAAGCAGGAGTCATGCACCTATCTGAAGAAAGAGCAGGGGAATGGGTAAGAGCGAAGGTCTTGAGGAGGGGCGTGTTGATAAATTCAGATAATGACCAGAAGGTCAGTATGGTACCAGTGGAAAAGATGATGAGGTGGAAGACGCAGTCAGGGGAGCAATCATCCAGGGCCAGACAGGCCAGTGGAGGGCATTTTATTTTCATGCTGAGTGAGATATAAAGCTACTGGAGAGCTTTGGGAAGAGGAGCAATATGAAGCGAGGGACAGGGAAAAAGAACAGAAGCAGAGAGGTTAATGTGAAAATTAATAATGTAGACAAGACATGAAGATGACTTGGGCCAAGATGAAAGCAATGCGGTTCTCCAGAAGTGGCCATTTTCATGCCTCCTCTTGACACCATACTTCTGCTGTGCCGATGCTGGCTGGCCTCCACTAGCCAGAGCTGAGCTGCAGTCACAGCTCCTTCAGATACCTTCCCCAAACAATCCTGTCTTCCGCAACAGCCTTTTTTTTCTGAACTCCTGTGGAACCCATACCACTGACTGACTGGCAAGGAGTCTTTGTTACAATGTGTGGTTATTGATCTATTGATCCTCTGTGTCCTTTTACTCCATTGTCCTTGAGAAAGAATAATGTATAGCTTTTGGTATCCTTATGTTGCTGTATAAAACAAATATTTAATAAATGCTGATAAACAAAATACATCACTTAGAAATCACTATCCCTCAAAAAATTATTCCTCACTTCCTCCTTAAACTGCTGAAGTCAAAGAGATGCCAGACAAAGCTGTACCAAGTAACCCCTGCCTATCACCCACCTGTGTCACCTTGAACTACGATTCACAATTGTTGTCCGTTGCTACCTATGAGCCACAACTCTTTCTCTAGATCCATGGTTTTTAAAGAATGGTCTCTGGACCAGCAGTAATGCTATCAACTGGGAATTTAATAGAAATGTAAAGTCCAGGCTTGCCCAGACCTAATGAACCAACTTTGGATGCAACACATAGCAACCTCTATTCTGACGTACTACTAAGCCTAAAAACTACTGCTCCATCTTAAAGGCTTAACTGAGTACCCTGTTTTTCCAAGAGAATTGCAGATTAACTCCATCCTGCTTCACATTTTCCTTCACCTCAACACCATCAGAAGTCCAGGCTTTCTAGATGGCACGCCCCGTACAGGTCATATACATGCTCTTCTGACCCCATTTCCTGCTCTTCCATGTCCGCCCAAACCCTTGTAAGTCACAGGCTGTGCTCAGCAAACTCCCTCTATCTAAATAACTGCCCTCTTTGTGGTACCTCCCCACCTTTTTGTTTGAAAGGAAACCTGACTGCCCCTGACAATACTGCTGCTTTGCAATAAAAGAGTGGAAGCATGTTCAAAGTATCCTCCCTTCTTTCCGGTAGGGGTTCCAAACCACATCTCTTCTCTCCCTCCATCCAAAAGGCAGCTCCTTTTAACAGGTACCACTCACTGGCCTCCTTCAGTCTTGGTCCTGGCTCCCTTCCCTCATTCCATTCTGGGGATTTCAAATCTGCACAGAACCACAAGTTTAGCCTCCTATATTTTCTTTTTAATGTCTGTAGCACCAAGTATAATTCTTCCCCACTTTATCTCAGCCACCACCTAGCAGAGCAACTTAACACCTCCAAAAATTTCAAGAATTTCAAGTATTCCATTATCACATCAAGAGTTTGCTGGTTTTCCTACTCCACCAATTCTCCAACCTCCTTCCCAAGCTCCCCTTCATCAAATTGATTCCAGCATTGCTTCACCTCCCTCTTCCCTCATGCTCTCCCTTCCTTCTAAGTCAGGTTAGACATGATGACTCAAAACTACATATGGTCCTTAATCCCTCTGCCCCGTTTGTCTTTTTATCTGGGATAACCTCAACCTCTGGCTACCTCTCTTGCATCTAAACAACAGAAGACTGTAGGATAAAAACCATGCAACTGACCTGTCACCACTTACAAGAATGCCAGTGTGGTTTATAACCACAAATCATAAGCCTACTCTACCTCCAGTAAATTCACTTTCCATTGTTTGAGATGACTCTTTCACACCCTTGCTCTTTCCTCAAATCCATACGCCTCTCCACGCCCTACACTCCCACTTTCAGCTACATATACCTTACACATCACATAGGAAGTAGGTACAATCAGCTGACGCACTCATCTACCAGAAACCAATGCCACCCATTCTACCTGACTCTAAACCCACATACACTGTCCCCACTCTTAAAAAGAAAAAAAGTCCATCTGACCCTAGGCCAACTTCTCTGAGTTGAATATAACATACTTGGCTCCCATAATCAGCCTCTTTCTCCCCAGCATCCTCTATGTTTTCCTCTCTACTCTGATCTTCATCATTGACATAAAACATGCCTTATTACCTATCTCTTAAAAAATCCTTCCTTGAACCTACAGTCCCCTCCAGTTACTGCCCCAATTCTGGGCTCTGCTCCACAATGTTCATTGTCTCGATGTCCTCACCTACCAAATAACAGCTCAATCCATTCCAGCTGGCTTTTTTTCTTTTTTCTTTTTGAGAGAGAATCAATTTTATTTATTTCTTCATGTGGTTTTTGCTTTTCTGACACTTAGTTATATATGTGGTGCTGGGGTTTGAACCCAGGTCCGCACACATGCCAGGCAAGGGATCTACTGCTCAGCCAGCCCCCAATTGGCTTTTTATTTCCATCATTCCAACTGAAACAGCTCTTGCCACGTTTACCAATGACCAGTATAAAACCAAGACCAATGGCCAGTTATATGGTCTTAAATTATCAAACCCAGCAAACTGCCTAGCTTTCCTCCTGCCCCCACCCAATTCTTCTCAGTACCTTCAGACATCTACTGAAATGACTCAGGGCTTTGCTCTCAGCCTATTCTCTAGTTTCATTTAATCCTCAAGCTTTAAATATCACTAATGAACCTCAACCCACAATTCATCTCTTTTCTGAGCTCTAGATTCATATCAAATGGCCTCTCTATTTAGATGTCTAATAGATATATCTCAAATTTAAGAAGTCCAAGCCACACAAATTGTTTTTTGGGTCTGTTGTCTATTGTAATCTAAGGAAAGGAAACGGCTCCTCTATCCTAATTTCTCAAACCCAAAGCTGAATACCCTCAGAGTCCCCCCTTTCATTTTAATACTCACTCAAGCCATCTCATTTGGTCCTAGCAGAAGGTGCCCTCTAGACTCTAGGCCTCTTGTTTAGATCACAGCAATGGCTTCCTGACCTCCCTTAGTGCTCTTCCTACAAAAAGTCACTCTTCTGCTTGCACTCTCCCAATACCTTCCTATTTTAACCAGAACAAAATTCAGATCTCTACCATGGGCAGTGAGTGATCTGGCCTAGCCTACCTCCCCAGCCTTGTCTTCCTACATTCTTTTTGTTCTCTGCACTCCAACCACAACATCCTTCTTTCTGTCTAAACTCATTCCTACTTACTGCATTTGGTATTCCTTCTGCCTGTACCGCATTCTACATTGTGGCAAGACTGTGTCTCTTATCAGTTAGGCCTTGTTTCACCCTCACTAAACCACTCGGAGTCATGTTACCTTGTCTTCTCTTCTAGCACTTACCAGTTCTTAAAGCTCTTTTGTTCACGTTTACTGTTTTCTCTCCCCCACATAAAACAAGCAAAAAACTTTCTAGGAAAGGACTTTATCTTGTTCCTTGCTGTTTCACCACTCCTTAGAAAATGATCAGTAGTACACAGTAGTCTCAATAAGGATGCATTACCTGCTTCAGTCTCATATCATTAATAGAATAACTTGTTCAGCCCCAAATAGTTTTCTGAGCTTTTAAAATACATATTAAATCAATTCTACCCAAAGTATAAATGTAAATTCTGCAACAATAATGGAAGTCTCTTGCTATCTTTCTAATAAACAAATCTGATCATACTTAACCTTGCTTAAAATCCATCAGTGGTCCCTAATTGGATTAAAAAACATTCTTCAGCTTTTAGATAATTCAGCTTATGTCTGTTTGTCTGCATCTATCTCCCCCTTCCTGCCCCTGCCTCTTTTTTTTTATTTTTTCAGTCATACTGGGAATGGAACCCAGGGCCTTGCACATACTAGGCAAATGCTCTACCACTGAGCTGTATCTCCAGCCCTTTCTGATTTTATTTCCTTTTGAGAAAGGATCTCACTAAATTTCCCAGGCTGGACTCAAACCTGTGGTCCTACTGCCTCAGCCTCCCGAGTAGCTGGGATCACAGGCGTGCTTGACATCGCGATGATTTTTCTGGCCTACCACTCTTCCACTCATCCTACGTATACAGGCTGCACGGAATAATAATGCTCAATACATGTATATACTGTTTCACCAATCTATTCCTTTTCAGAAAAATCAGCGCCCTTGCCTTTCTACCCCTCAAGCATGTCTGCCTCTACTGTGAAGACCTCTTAGAACTCCTAGATGCCACTAGCTTTTCTGTCCTCCATCCGCTTGGCCTCCTGTTAAAGAAGGGCTCTCTCCCTACTCCTGAAGCCCAGCTCATCTTGAAGCAGAAGCAATTAGCCCTTCTCTCATACGTGCTACTTCTCTTACTAAAAATGATTCATTCAAAATTAACTTCTACAGTCTAAACACATGCTCTACCTCTGAGCAACACCCCCACCTCCTCTCTTTTATTCAAAATAAAACAGCTTCTCCTCCCCACATCTAGGTCCCCCACTATATTCATCCAGAGTCAAACTTTTCCAAAACTGTCTATATTCACTATTTTTCTATTTCCTTGCCTCCCCCAGGAAATATTCGGCTGACTTCTTGCAGGTTTCTGTTCTTATTAGTCCACCAAAATATCCCTCCCTTGCTAACAGACTGCTATTTTGCTAAACCCATGGACATTTTTCGGTTCTCTCCGTTTACAACAGTTTCTTACTTTGACTTCCTAGTGACCTGGTTTTTCTCCTAAAGAACCAGTTCTCCAGAACATTCCCTGCTTCCTTTGAGGGTCCATACTTCTCTAGCAGCCATCAACTTCTCCTCTTGTTCTGTTATTTCCTCCCTTGGCCATTCTAGTTTAAGCCACCATCATACCTGCCCACAGCATGCAGGTTTTCATGAACGTACATGGTTTAAGCCTATATCTTTCCTTGTTATTTGCGGACCCAGGTAGTCAACTGTCTAAAGAATATCTCCTCTTCAACACCTCCAGGTTACCCCAAAATACCACATCCAAAATCAAATCCATGATCGCCTTCGTTTTTCCTCCTGTTCCAAATAACAACACCCTGTCACTTTACCTTCTGAGCACCTCTCAGACAGTGCTACTTCTCTACAGCTGTGCTATCGCCCCCATCCTCTTGTCACTGAGATGTTACACAACAGTCACCTAATTTCCCTCTGTATTTTTACTTTCCTCTAATCTGTGTAGACAGCTTAAAAAAATCTAATTATAAACTGCACCTCACCCGACTCCTAATCCTACTTAAAATCTTTTAATGGTTTTTCACTGCCAAGTACCCTTTTATAGTTTAAAAGTTATCTGAACTGAAGGGTTTCTACATTTTGTGATAACTTGATTTACTATTGTCTAGTTGATTAACTATTCTCTGATCATGGAAACCAATTAGAACAGCAAAATAGTGATAAAAAGTGAGGACTAAAATAGTAACTTGACTGTCATCAGAATTAAAAGGAGCTGTTGTCATTATTATCTGTGTTTGCTTAGCACAAAATGGCTTCAAAAAATCTTTAATACACATTTAAATAATCAGCTAATATCATTTTAAAGTTTAGAAAATGAAGGTAATAGCTAACTAATGCTCATAACACACTGATAAATGGCACAACTGTGAACAAAAACTATGCCTTCTGACTCAGTCCATGATTTCCAAGTTTTAGAATAAAGCCATTGGTTGCTTGTTTCTTCATTTCTAAAATGGTGATACATAGTTTTCTAAGGTTTTATTCCATGAATGTTCCCAAGAACTACAGAAAGCTTTTCAGGTTCTGAAAGATCAGTGTATATACAGTCAAGTAAAATGTGTCAGGTAAACGAATGGTGGCTGAAACAGAATAAGGTTTGCTTGTTTTCATTTCTCCACTCTACCCCTGTCTCATGCTCTATGGTAGTAACAGATTGGAAATTCCTGGACAAATAAGAGAAAAGGTTACATATGGTGTAATAAGCTTTACAGCTAGACAGACCAGAGTTCAAATACTAACTCTGCCAGTGCTGAACTGCATGACTTAAGCAAGCTGCTGAAGTTTCTGCTTTCTCATGTGCATAGCTAACTCCGGGGGTGGGGGTGGGGTGTTGAAGACGACATGGGCTACACATCTAGCAGATATGTTAGCATTCAGTCGGACAGTTTAAAACAAAGCAAATCAAAAACATCAGCTTCTCCCAAAAGAAGAGTATGAAAAGAAGTAAAAGCCATAGTTTTAAAAAGATAGGACTGAGTTTTCAGCTCTGCCATTTACGGACTGTCACAAACTCTTTATGATCTCTTTCCTCATCTGTACAGCAGGATAATGATACAACTTAGCGATACCGTGAGGATGAAATACAATAACATATAAAAGTACTTTTTTAATGGAATAGCACAATACAAAAATCATTATTATCTGCATATACACAAGACTACTGGGTTATAGATTCTTTAAGGACACAAGATGTCTTTAATCATCTGTATATTTGCCACAGCTGGCTCCACTCATTATAAGCATTCAATAAACATTAGCTGAACCGATTTATTTACAAGACAAAATAGTAGTTTGAAATGAGATCCAGAAGTTCATCCATATAGAGTATGAGCAAGAGAAAGCCTGGTGCCAGTCTAGCTAAGATCAGTTCACATCCTGCCTTCTGGAAACTGAAGTAAGTGGAATAAGATTTTGTTTATTGGATATATTTATAATCATCAAACAAGTTCCCTCAGCACAGGAATCATGTCTGTCTCTTTCTCTCCCTGTTTTGGATGATGATGAAGAAACAAGGAAAAGAAATGGCATAAATAATGCTCAATACTGCAACCCCTCAAAAAAAAAAAAAAAAAACCCCATGAAGTTTAGAACAAGCCATGGGATGTTTTCCATCAGAAGGCAATCCTAATGAGGAGGATTTAAAATATAAGGGGAAAATATTTCACATAAAACTAGTTTAGTGCAGGGCTAGAGAGGTGGCTCAGCGGTTGGAGTGCTTGCCTGGCATGTGTTTGGACCCAGGTTCAAATCCCAGCACTATATACACAACTCTACGTATTTAACAAGCATCTACTGTGTGCTGTGCACTATGCTAAGTATGTTTTATAGGTTATCTCAAATCTTCACAATAATCTTGCAAGATAGGCATTAATGTCCCTATACAACAAATGAAGAAACTGAGGCTCAGAGAGGTTAGTAACTTATTCATAGCCATACACACTGTAGGACTGAGTGAAGTCTGAAACAGCCATATCTTTGCAACACACTATGCTGCCTAATGATTCTACTAAATTCACTAAAAAGGAGGACCAACCCAACAGGAGAGATCTGGCAGAGAGGCATATACGGAGTCATAGAGACAGCCTTCTATCTCAGCCTTCTAGACACACAGGGGCAGATTAATGGGTCACACCTAAGTACACAAACCTCTTGCTTGGGTAAGCGGTAACTTTTACTCTTCAGATCACAGATTCTACAAATGTCCACACCACTAAGAATACGGGCAGCCAGCTGAACACAGTTGAGTGATTTTTCTAGAATGTTCAGAAACGATGTCTTTGACTTACTACTGATACCAAACCAAGCGGTCGGTGGAAGTGACACATTTCAGGCCTTTCTTATATTCACCAGGACCTACATATCATTGCATAACTGGATAGATTTTATATACTTACTGCTGTTCAGTTCAATCCTATTATCTTATGAATGTGGAAAATAGGATCCAGAATAGTTAAATGACTGCCCTAAGTCACATGGTTTGGTACTAGCTCAACCTCAATTGGTCCTGTCTAGACCTAGACTAGAGCTCTGATCTTCTGTTTCTAACTCAATAAGTTTTATCTGTACAGTCCCTCCGAGCTTCTGACCAAAATGCTTGACCATCTAGATTTCCTTCTCTACATCTCAGAATTAAGCAGCTATTGCTCCTCTGGACATCTTCATTGAATTCAACAAATGTGTGGGGCACTGGGCTAGATGATGCAAAAGACAAGGAGACAGAGCTTTTTCTCTTCTAGACAATGCTATCCAAACTTTCAGGTGTCATAGCACACACAGAAAATTATGGTATGCAGTGGCAAACCAGGTGGCACATAGTGGATGTGACCGGTGAAATCCCAAGCCCTAGCTCCAAGGGTTGTGGGGAATAGTTATCCTGGCATATTGACATCAATCCTGTATGTGGCAAATTGGTTGGAAGCTCTGTTCTGGGGCTAATAAGAGGACTGAGACAAATAAATAAATAAATAAGGTAAACAAAGGAAATAAGGAGACTGTCACTGTCTGCTTTCATCAAACATAAGTGGGTGGAAATGAGATTAATTCAAATTGCTTCCTTTCATAATTTCTCTTCCAAACAATCAAAAGGCAGAACAGCTTATCCTTAGAGTTGACAGTGCTGTTCAATCCCAGCCAGCAGGCAGGTGAAAACTACTCAGCACACATCAGCGTGCCAGGAAAGTTCTCTCAGTTCTCACAGATGGTGTACTACAAGAATAAAATCAATAGAGGAGAGGAAATGACATTCCAAGGTCATATAAAGGAAAAAGCAAGAAAAGAAGCTCCTCCTAACACACGCATAGAGACACAGACAGACAGGCAGTCAGGCAGACAGACAGACATACACACAGACACAGACAGACACACACACACACACACCATCTGTGGCCAAGCTCTGAACCCACAAATCTAGTCAAATTTTGCCTTCTGATATTTATAAATTTAGCCTGCCTGAGCCAAGTAGGTTCCTGCAATTCCAGACATCTGGGCTGAAGGGCAAAGGCCAAAGTGAAACTTTGAAAAGTTGGCTAGTAGCCAAGGGCATCCCATCTCGCAGGCTCCCTTAGCAACACACAACAGCTGTCTACTCAGGAGAGACATCGCCATCTTTGCAAGGTAACATAAGCTGTTCTTGCTTTTGAAATTAAACATAAGGAGGAGTTGGGGATGGTTCTATTAGTATTTTCCCTGGCATTCTCCTAAAAGTTATCACTGTTCATAATTTACAAATCTCTCTAATCCCAGGATGTTTCCCTCTATCTCAAATCACAATGCCACAGTTACCAATAAATCAAAATAATGTAAGGTACATATTAAATTTCTGGCAAATATAAAATGCTTTGTAATGTCTGGTTATTAACTACTATTCCAGATCCTACAGACTTGATTTCTAACCATGGGCAAGTGGTTTTTTGTGACTTAATTACTTTCTCATACACTTTTATTAATAACAGTGACCCAGTTCATAAGACCATTGTAAAGGACAATAAAACTATTAGATTAAAAACTTACAAATGCTTATTCCTAATTAAGAATCATGCCACCTATTGGCTCTCAGTAACTGAAGACATGGCTTGAGTATCAAGGTCAGTGCCCCCAAAACATAATAAAGTCAATCCTGACCCACCAGGAAGACTGCTGCTCCTGTAGCCTCCGGCTCCTTTCACCTGCCCACCTGCCTTTCCAAACCTACCAAGCCCAGGGGATGGTACTGCTCTGGGAGCTCAGCCCTTGCACCTAAGTCTAACGAGATAAACAGCATTTCAAAACAAAACACCAATGTCACAAGTACTGCTAGGTTTTAAAAACCTGACACCTATGCAAAGAAGGGGATGTGGCAGTCTGTGCCCTGCGGGGAAGCCATCTGTGCAGGAGCAGAACCTCGAGCTTTCCACTCCTTATATGTGCAAGTGCGAGTGCAAGCCCTCACCACAGCACTGTACTCACCCAGAGGTACATCATGTCAGACCAGGCTGCTCAAGCTCAGCGGTCCGTTGATCCCGGACTGCAAAAAGGCACTTCAGTGAGCCGTGGGAAAGGAGGTGCCAGAATGGGGGCAAGGGATTGGGGTGGGGAGAAACCCCCCAAAATCACTTGAGTTAAAAAATTCTTAAAAGCGACCGTCTCCTCCCCCCTCCTCCCTCCTCTCCAGCTGACTGTTCTGTTGTTCTCTCTCCTCCCTCTCGCCCTCCCTTTCCTCCCTCCTGTCTCTCTCCCTCCTCTCTCTCTCTCTCTCTCTCACCCTCTCCCTCTCTCTCTCTGTTCCCAGCCCCTAGTGTCTGAACTGGAGTGTACACCACACTCTGAGTTTGCCTTCAGGGAATCCATCATTCTACTTCTAGAAATACAATCACCACTCACAAAGACTATTGCAAAAGACAGGGTGGGTGGGGTTGGTAATAAACCACCATCACCAGTTTCTAGTGCTAGACATAAATTATAGTTTAAAATGAGTGCTTTAAAACATGAACGAAGCAATCAAAAAACTCTCTCCTCCAAGATCAAGGCAAGTGTTCCAAGCTTCCCCTCTGTCCCGATTCTTTCAGATCCCCCAGCAGATGCCAAGCATGCACAGCAGAACCTGCTCAGAGCCACATTCCCTTCCTGCAACGTCGACCTACCAGTAGTGTTCTTTATATCATTTTACCTGTAATGATTCTTAATCCTGTAAGATTTTAAAACACAAACTTATACATTTGAATAGACTTTTCATCTTTTTTTTTTTATCACTAATGTTCTAGTTCAAATCAGCACAGCCTTCCTTCTGAAGATACAAATGACAAGTGTTTTAGCTCAAATGAATGTCCAGTTCCTACCATGCTATAGATATTTTACTAGGCATGCAGGAGGTGCAGGGGACAAGGCCCAGGTTTGAACTCTGGATCTACAGTTACTATAGTTATGGTCTGGGGAAATTTTTTAACTTGTTTAGGCTTTGTTTGAGCTACAATTAAATCAAATCAAATGATATAGCTATGTAAACTACTTGCCATGATCTTAGTGATCATATTTTCCAATTTTAGTTCAGTTCCAACATTTGCCAAGTGCTTCCCATATGCCAAAGTTTTCATCCATCACATACAGTGATCTACAGTGGTTTTCAGAAAATTACTGAATTCTCCCCATATGTCAATGTCCATGCTATTTTCTTACCTCCCTGACCCATTTCTTCACATTCCAACTCAAAAGCCCAACCTAGCTTTAAGCGGCTCTCCTTCCCCTGTGGGCCTGGGGTTTGTAACATGACATTCACTTCTGCCACTTAGGGCTACAGGTACTCCTGTGTCAATCTTATCTTCTTTTCACCCTCCAGGGTGGAAACCTAATAACTAGCCTTAGTTCATCTATTTTTGACCATGGAGTTCTTTTGCATAATACCTAACAAATGTTAGATACACAAAACATTCTCAAAATGTTATTTTTTTGAGACATATTCTATTCCTTTAACTCATTAAAGGAAAATCAAACCAAACCAAACCCAGAGGCCTGCCACCTTCCAGTTGCTCGAAGATTCTGGTTCCCCCTAAGACATGTTGAAACAGCTCCCTCCAACTTAGAAAATCTCTAAGTAAGGTCTGCTAGCCTCACACTCCAGGCAGGCTCCAGGCAGACTCCAGGCAGGCCCCAGGCAGGCCCCAGGCAGGCCTGAGGCTCTTTCACACTAGCTATCTTCCCACAGAGGTGCTTTGGTTCTAGTTACCTGTTGACCTGGAGCTTCCTGTACTCTTCCTGTAGATGCCAAATCACTTTTCCTTTTCTTCCAAACTACAGGCCTCTCGCAGGACAGGACGGCTTACACCTGCTTCCTCTCCTTCTACCTTCAACTCTCAGCTCACTTAAACTTGGAGAGGTGGGGCAGGGATTTTCAGCCTCGCCCAAAACTTCTTCTGAAGGCAGGATTACCTCATTTCTACTGCAAAAGAGGAGTAAGGACTTCAAGCTTTAAAACTAAGGTGCCCTTTTTTGTTTCTTTCCTTTTTTCCTTAGGGCACTGGGGGCCTGAGCCTATGTGAAGGTGAGGTAAGCATTGTGCTTCTGAGCTCTGCCCCCAGCAGCCTTTTTATTTTTATTTTTTAATGTAAAGAAAGGAAAACAAATTGTGACTTTGTCTGAACTGTTACCTAAGGCTCTTTTGTATGTCAAGTGCATAAGCACCTTCCCTGTCTCTAAATCCAGCCCTCTCTAACCTCCACTGGAAATAACTAGTAACATCACACAAACTCTTTGAAGAGTGTTTAACATTCGTTCATCCATAACTACATAACAATAAAACAAAAGCAATAAAAACCACACTGTCATTTAATGGTGTTGCCTTTTCATCAAATTTGGGATGAGATAAAAACATCTACAGCAAAGAAAAAGAAAAATATACATAAATTCTCAAGATGAAGTAATAGAAGTTTAAGCATGTCACCAAAATTCTGAAAACTACCTCCAAAATTCCCATGGGTGGAACCATTTATAAACTCCTTTGGAACTACAAAAGTTTGCAAATTTCTATTGTGAATGCACATGTTCCTTTCCTGATTATAATTTTTAAAATTAGGTGGACTGTCTGATCAGAAATGAAACTCCTCTGTGTGTTTCCTTCACAACCCTTGCACACAAAACAAAAGCCCATGGATGAGGTGCCTGATCTTTGTGTGCATGCTCCTGCATGCCCTCATTTCCCTACCTTAAAAAAGAAGAAACACAGAAAGGCATAAAGGGGAAGGAAGAAAAAAAAATTTCTCTTCAGTCACCAAAATAAGGAAGCCTGTGCTTTAGAGCTCAGTAGGATTCACATTAAGAGACAAAAGGTCTAATGACTGCACACGATGACTACTGAGAAGGAGCACAGGCTTCAGAGATTAAGATACAAACACAGGCATTCCACCAGGAGGACATTCGATCAGACTGCACTCTGAAGCTGTCAGCCTTTAGATTAGCTCGGAGGTGAGGACGTGTCAATTTGAACACTGGAGAAGCAATTCTTCTAGGCTGAACCCACAGAGAAAGCCTCTGGCTTGCTGCACTCAGAGAAAGAAAAAAAATCAGATATTCTGGGACAGCAATATGGGGGCTGCCAATAATTCTAGCCTTATAATGCATTCGAATTCCTACTTCTGAAAGGGCTGAATTTTACAACAGGAAGAGTCTGGTGAGCAAAGAGGGTTTGCAGCCACATTTCAGATCTGTCTCAAAAATCTAGTAATTCAAGAGATCACTTGTTTTTACGGGTTTCTCTGTGGCTGTGAAGGGCTGCAGAGGGAAGTATATGCTTCTGGAGAGCCAGCATGATTCCTGAAAAATACACCTGAGAAACCAAGCACTCAAAGTCTTGGACCCTCTGTACTTAATTTATATTCTCCTCACTTTTGGGTCGGGAGAGACAACACAGTCTAACCACATCATGAACTAGAGAAGTGGGACAGGCAAAGTCCACCAAATTTGACTTTTAAAAAAAATATCAAAGAATAAGGTTCTTGGGGCTGGAGCGGTGGCTCGGCGGTTACAGCGGTTGCCCGGCATGCGCAAGTACACGAGTTCAAACCCCAGCACCATGTGCAGAACGAAGTGTCAGAGCAACAAAAGCCACGTGAAAAACTAAAATAAAGAATTGTTTCTCTCTTTCTCTCTTTAAAAAAGAAAAAAGTTCCTCATACCTCACTGCTCCAAGAAAACTGATCTGCGAAGTGTGCTCCACTGGACCAGCATCAACTAGGAGCTTCTCAAGCTATGAAGAATCTCAGGCCCCACTCTAGACTTACAGAATCAAAATCCACATTATACCTGAAGCCCCAGGAGCTTCTCATGCACACTGAAGCCTGACAAGCTCATCTAGGTTTAAGACCTGGGAGGGAGGGGTCGTTATGGTTTTGCCATTTTCCAGGTGGCTGGGGAGACTTCGCCCCTGCTTGCTGACTTCAATGATAGCATGGCCACTGCCAGGCAGCTGCTATTGACAGGGAGCATGTGTGTGCCACAGCTCTGCATGCACTGTCTTAGCCCACCTTCAAAATAAATCAGAAAGGTAGACCCCCGTCATCTCTTCCACATATCAAAGGAACCTGAGGCTCAAAGTATTCAAATAATATGTATCAAGGTTTCACAGTCAGTGAGTAAAGTGGTCAAAAGCTAAACACACGTTTTCGAGACTCCAAGACCATTTCTATACTACACCACACCCATTCATTGATGAAAAATATGATCAAGACTGGCAAAATCACTGGAAATGTTACCCTGGTAGAATACTGCACTCCACCCCTGCCCATCACTAAGACTTATATCAGCAATGTCAGAGAGTTTTGGGACCTGGAAAATACGCACTGTATGTGGACTGGCTGAAGCACTGTTGCCACCAGAGCTGTCATTAACAGAATGGCCCTGAAAACTCTTGTGAACTGTGATTACCTCCTAGGATGTCTAAAACAAGCTCTACTCATGTACGTGAAGGAAAGGGTGCATCTTGAAGCTGGCCTCTTAGAAAGAGCAAATAGGTAATTTGTTAGAACTCTTTTTACAATTTTAGGGAACTCAGTGCTGCCATCCTTAAAACAGGAAAGCACATTATCTTAACAGCCCTGTTTCCTGAATTAGGTCTCAATTACACTCTTAAGAAGCCTCCTGCACTCCTGACTGGCTGGCTCTGGATTCCCTCCAGCACAGTTTCAGACCCCATGGAATTTTTCTAACCCCACCACTTTTCATTTTCTACCCACCCAAGTTCTCTCTTCAATGTCCTCCACTTGGATTGCACAGTCTATATATAATCCCTGCCTTGCAAATACCTTCCATCATTTGTCCTCTCCTCACTGCCACCTGGTAAAATTCCAAACATGGTTGACTACAAGTTTCTGCCTTCCCTGCACCTGTGCCCCTGCTAGAGGAAAATCACTAACCAAGCTGGCTGACTTCACCACATGTTCATGATCACAAGCCTCATATGGCACTTGGCAATACCAAGCAATCCCATCAAAGATGTCCTCGTAAACTCTGGTACTCTCTGAAGTGACTATTTCTTGCCTTCTCCTGCAACCTGCCTTATTCTCTTCCCACCACCTACTCTTGGCTGATGCTCTATCCAAATATGTCATTTTAAAAGAAAAGCATCCAGTCTGCATCTTCTTACCTGGAGAAGTCTACAATGCTACCTGGAAACGCATGTACCTCCTCCCGCTCATAGTCAGTTACAATGAAGGAGGTATTTCTCCAATCTTCTGCCCATCTCACTACCTGTGCCTGCATATGCCATCCTGTAACACCCATGTGAAACCTGGCTCCTCTGTCAGTCATCCGTTCTCTTCTCTACCATCCAAGTTTCCTCTTCACTCATCATGGTCATGCCAGAAAACAAACACATGTTCCATTTTCAGAAAACCTACCCTCTGCTCTCATACACCGATGGGGAAAGTGTAAACTGGCCCTGCTCCCTCAGAGGTCAGGTTGGCAATTAAATTAATTTTTGCAAAGCGCACAGCCTGTGGCACAGCAATTCCATCTCCAAGTAGCCTGCCTACATTAGAAAATCCCCACAGGTATAGAAGGAAGTTCACTGCAGTAACCTCTAGAACAAAATGCAATGTTGAAAACACAGGCATCCACTAACAGGTAAGGGACTAAACAAACCATGATTTTAAAATGTTCTCTTTTACCCCCTTGCCTCACTCCATCTACCTACCATCTCTCTACTCATCACTTTATAGTAAAGCTTCCTATCAGCGGTCTAGACCTGTCTCCTCTCCTTCCCCTCTTAATTCTTCTTCAACCTACTCAAAGTTTCCAAGCATTCCATCCCTTTAAATCAACTTATCAAGGTCTACCACGTCCATATTACTTTATCCAAAGGACACTTTGCTGTCCTCAACCTATCTGGCCTCTCAGCAGGAGTCAAAAAAGTTGGCAGCTGGGGCTGGAGTGGTGGCTTGGCGGTTACGGCACTTGCCCAGCATGCACAAGTACATGGGTTCAAACCCCAACACTACATATACAACGAAGTGTCAGGGCAACAAAAGCCATGTGAAAAACTCAATAAAAATTTACGCTCTCTGTCTCTCTCTCTTAAAAAAACAAAAACAAACAAAAGTTGGCAGCCTTCTTAAAACATTCTCTTCTTCTAGCTTCTGAGGTACTCACTACAACATGGCTTTTGGTCTTATTGTATTACTGGTTACTCCTTCTCAGCATCTTTTTCTGGCTTCTCCCTCAATGCATCTTTAAAAAGAAAATATTACTTAGCACTTGATCCTGGGTCATTCTCTTCTGAGATGCCTTACCCATTTCTATCACTTTGACACACGCTAATATTACCAAGTTATCCTCCCAGCCTAGACCTCCTTCCATGCTCCTCTTCAACTACGTGGCTTGAGCCACAGGCATGTCATATACATGCCCTTTAATACCCTACCATCTTTACCCTTGCAATCTACTATAACCCTGGCGCTCCCCATCTCAGGAAGTCACTACCCTCCGACTATGAAAGCCAGAGGACCCTTCCTCATGCTCAACCTACAGCAAGGCCTATACCTGACCTCTCTTGATCTCTACTGCCACCACCCCAAATCAAGCTACCACCATCTCTTTCCTGAATATAATAGTAGTTCCCTCACTTCCATTGTTGCTTTTCTTCAAAACATTTATCACATAGCAGCCAAGGGGACTTTCTTTTCCACTTCTGTTTCTGTTTTGTGGGGGCTGTCTGGTTGGCTGGTTTTTACAGTCCTAGAGACTGAACCCAGAGGTGCACTACCACTAAGCTACATCCCCAGTCCTTTTTATTTTTTATTCTGAGATAGGATCCCACTAAATTGAAAAGTCTGGACTGGAATTTGAGATCCTCCTGCCTCCACTTCCAAGTAGCTGCAATTACAGGTGTATGCTACCATCCCTGGTCCAAGGGAACTTCTCTCTTTTTGGGGGGTGAGGGATGCTGGGGATTGAACCTAGGGGTGCTTAACTACTGAGCCACATCCCCAGCCTGTTTTATTATTTTGAGTTAGGGTCTCACTAAGTTGCTGAGGCTGGCTTTGAACTTGGGATCCTCCTGTCTCAGCCTCCCAAGTTACTGGGATTACAGGTGTGCGTACACCTGGGCCCAAGAAAACTTCTTAAAACAAAAACCAGATTGTTTCATTTCCCTAACTTCTACAGCATCACACGACACTTTAATTATTTTTCTATCCAAACTCCTTATAACAGCTCCTAAGGTCCTGAGTGCCATGGAGGTGCCCAGCCCTCCAACGCCATATTTCATACCATTATATTCTTTCAACCGTTGCTCTAAATACACTGATCTTGTTTGTGTCAGCTCCTGATCTACAGCAAGTCCATCCTTCCCCAAAAAACCTGTTTAGCCCCTTTATTCCCTCTTCTTAAAATCCTTCCTCATCACCCTTTCATTCCTTGGAAGGCTGGCTCATTATCTTGAGGGTCTCAGCTTAAATACCATTTCCTCAAATAAAGCTGTCCAGGCCATCTAGTTGGAGGCCCTTCTCTTCAATGTCTTATATTCTATTCCTGTGCCTTGTTTATATTCTTCCTAACATCTCTAATTAACAACATCTCTAATTACTTGTGTTATTGTTTTGTTATGTATTTCTCCAACAGAAAGTAGTGTTTTTTATATGTCAGATACTATTGAGATCTTCTATGATGGAACATTTTATCCCCTGACTTTTTGTTACGGAAGGTCAGAGTTATTTGTAGGAGTTTCTGGCACTCAAGCAACTGTCTAACCAAGTCCTATAAATAAAATTGGAGTGCCACACTAATTTTGCCCTAGTTACCAAAAGGATTACAGCTTTGCCATAGCTACAAACCATAAATATATGATGGCATAATGGCTTTAGAATGTTATAGTCCAAAACAATACAAAGAAAAGTACAAACTTAATCATTTACTTTAAGCAAATCTGATCATCAGCATTCCAAACTGCCTCTCCTCCAATGATACAAATTTATTCTTCTCTGCACAATAAAATAATAGCATCCCAATTCAAGCTCCACTCTAATCAAGCCTGCTGTAATAAGTTAATTAACTAGAGTCTAGTCGTATGTGGCTATTTGGATTTAACTTAATTAAAATTAAAATCAGTTCTTCAGTCACAGTAGCCACATTATTGAGTGCTCAAGGGCCATATGAGGCTAATGACTGTCATAACAGACAGGGCAAACTAAAACATTTCTATTACCACAGAAAGTTCTATTGGACAGAAGCTGTCCTAGAACATGGTAATAACCAGAAAGCAAAAAGGGCCTCTCCGTGTCCAGAATGCTGACATACCCATGTGCCTTCCTCAGCAGGAAAGCCCCAACAGAACTTCTCTCCAAATCTATTTATTTTTATATTTTAGGAATAATTCTGCCCTGGCTCTCTGGCTAGTTGCCTACCAAAAATTCAAAAGGCAAATTAGGAACAGAAGCTAGGAAACAGTAGGGAATAAATACCAGAGGAAAGAGCAATACTGTGTTAGAAGCAGTCACATCAGGAGCAAAGGATACCCAGAGGAAAGCAATCGAAAAAGCAAGTGTTTTTTAAAACAGGTGATAAATGGAGCCATTTAGTAATGAAAAACCAGTAGAGCTCCTGAAATACCACTCTCGAACACTCCTTTTAGAAAATAATTGATGTTGACAACTGTGTTAAAACTATTAAAAAGTACCTACTATTTTACTATTAAGAAAAAATAAATCCCTAAACAGATTTCTTTCTAAAACACCTAAATCTTAAATATCTGGGTCCTTTTTTAAAAAAGGAAGATACTCAACCACCAAAAAGCACATTCCTAATATCCTGCATAAATTCAAGTCAAGACTTCAGTTCAACTAATACGAACAGATGTTGTTTACAAGGCACGGACGGATACAAGAATAAGACAAGACCCTTCTGCTTCATGACTTATGGTTCAACTGCACAATCAAACACTACAGAGCCCTTGAGGAGCAGGAGGGCAATGGGGAAGCTCCTAAAATACTGTTAAGAAATAGTGCAATGTGGGCTGGAGCGGTGGCTTGGCAGTTATGGCGCTTGCCTGCATGAGCAAGTACATGGGTTCGAACCGCAGCACCACAAACACAACGAAGTCTCAGCACAACAAAGATCACATGAAAAACTAAATAAAAATTGCTTCTCTCTTTCTGTCTCTCTCACTGTCCCTCTTTCTTTAGGAAAAAAAGAAAAAGAAATAGTGCAATGCATATCAGTAAGATAAAAAAGAAAGGTTAAGAACTATGCATAGCACAGCAACAGCAGTCTAAAAAGACAAATAAGAGGGAAGATATACAAAAGAAGGTTACTACACCCAATACCTCTGGGGGCAAAAAAGGGGGAGCAACTATTCACCATATGACCATCAAGTACCTTTTGAAAATTTGACTTATATAAGTGTTAATTTATTTTTTTAAAAAAACCATGATGACCTTAAATTTTAAAAAATTGCAAGTTCTCTATCCCCTTAAGATGTATGACCTATTGCTTATCTTAGTTGCAAAAAACTAAAGGAAAAGATTACAATTTTTCTTTACCTATACTTAACTTAAAAAAACTTTGTATAAAGATGTACAACTTTAAGGGAAAAAAACCACCTTGCTGGATAATATGGCAAAGACTTGTTGAAGTCTCACAGGGAAGCTACAGAACAGCCTTCTATACCACAGGGGAGCAAGATGAGGGGACTCTGATAAGCCCTAAGGCTGCAAGTCCTAGTGGTTTCCTAATATTCCTTCTTGCCTTCTTCCTTAGTAATAAAATCCCAGTTGTCACACTAGCAAGCCTCCTAAAAGAATTCTGTCCCCTAACCTCCATTACAGCCAGGTGTGGCCTAAGACCAAGTTCCGGCCAATGAGATACAAGCACAAATGTTACACAGAACTTCCTGGAGGTTTTCTTGAATGGAGGAGGAGACACCTCCCTTTCCTCCCGTTAGACAGAAATGGGGAAAGGGCAACTGGAGCTCTAGTAACCATGCAGGCCTCATCCTACGGGCAGAGGAGCAAAAAGCAGACAGGATCTAGATCCTCCGTCACCCTGTAGTGCCCTATCAACACCCTGGACTACTCACCTCCAGACTTTCGTTTCATGAAAAACAACCCTCTCTTGGTTCTTCTAGGGTGGGGCTGGGGGGTTTCTGTTATATCCAGTGGTATCCAGTGGAGCTTAATTCTAAATAATGTTTTCAACAACAAATTACTTAATTTACAAATCAAAACTCAGTTTCATTTGAAACAACAGAAACTACGTATATCAATAGTGTACTAATTTAATAACTCAGATTGTCAGAGAGTCCTGAAATGTCCCTGTTATGGTTTGGACCTTAACTGTTCTCCAAAGGTATCTGAAGGCTCAATGCGGGCGGTGGAATCTTTAGGAGGTGAGGCCTAGGGGAAGAAGTGATGTCACTGGTGGCATGCCCCTGAAGGGGATTTTGGGAGCCCAGCCCCTCCTTCCCTGTCTCTGCTTCCTGGCTGCCAGGAGGCAAGCAGCTTTGCACCACATACTCCCTCCCACAGAACCAAAAACTATGGATGGAAACCTCTCAACACATGAGCCAAAAATTGTTTTGCCTTTAAGTTGATCATTTCAGGGGTTTTGTTTCAAAAAGCTGACGCAGACAAATAGAAAGACTAGGTCAAGAAGTCAATTAGCCTATCAGCCTAACCTATTGCCCCTAATCATTCTGCACCAAAATGACTGAAATAAAATTTTAACTTAATCATCCCTGAATTTTAGTAATAAGAGTGAAATACATATACTATTTTCTCTGTCTAAAAAATAGGAGTGGCAGTGCTTACATCACAAGGATGTTGTCAGACTCATCTCAGCACGTTAAACTGCTATGTTACACTACGATCACCATCACACTGTAACAGTCCACTGGCAAATGACCACAAGACAAAAAACATCACATGCAAGCAAATAAAGCAGGTATTAGGGTTTGGGGCCCAAGGGATTCTGCCAACTTACCAAACCTCTTTCATACTTCCTCATCTCTTTCAGAAAAATATCACATTGTGTACCTTAGTTCCCTCCCCGCTCCCCAGATCCCTTCTTTAAAGCACTGGGGAGAAGAAGGGAATTGAGTGCTTAAAAAGGAAGAATAAGAATGTAAGTAGTAAAAGGCTTAAAGCAATTAGGGAATACAATGCATCTGAAATATATAATCCTGTTTTAGCATTTTATAAGTTGTTAATAGGTAGTCTAGCAATATTTATTATTTGTTCATTTATTTTTGATACCAGAAATTGGACCCAGGGGCACTTAACCACTGAGCCACATACATAGTCCTTTTTATTTTTTATTTCAAGACGGGGTCTTGCTAAGTTGCTTAGGGCCTCACAGCAATTTAAATTGATGTTAACAATAGTTTTCTTCATTAAAAAGAATTTATTCATTCAAAAGAAAAATACTAAAGCATAAATGTAAAGTTTCTACTTAGCATGTGGGGTGCCGTCTTTGCAAAATAAGGGTACATGTAAGCTGCTCCAAGGCAGTAAAGGCCATGTTCAACCTGTGCACTAGGACACGGGCACTGCACCTGTAGTCCATTTTGATTACAAGTATTTAATTTCAGCAATGTTGTGGGATAATGCTCTTAAAATGGCTTAATAACTCATTTATGAGACCCTGCTGGTGACTACTTCAATCCGTACACACTGTGCATGAGTCATATCAGTGCTACAGTGTTCAATTCACTATATTTTGAAAAGTGTTTGATGGTCCAATAATCTTGAGAAACATGTTTTAAACGACTATTCGCTCAATTTCAGATTTTCATAGTCTTCCAACAGGATACTAAAATTAACAGATGCCTTTTGCAAATTTTACAAATACTCACTGGAAGAAAGCAGGCTATTCAGGGGTGTCAGAGATTAGCTGACAGGCAGACAGACGCCAAGAATTTGCTGCACAATTTAAAGGGCTACAGTCAGAATAAGGGGAATGCGAGACACAGACTCAGACACCTGAAGAGTTTGCCACTGCTGACTCAGGTCCTATCTATTCTCAAAAGCCATATCCAAGCAGCGTCACCATGAGCTTCCAGGAGAACAGAACTGTCCTGCCTTCCTAGGTGAACCGCTACCCTCAGATGCCAGCGCAGGATCCTGAATACATGAAAAGGAGGTTGAGAGTCTTCTCAACTAGCAGGAAGAACGAAAATAACATTATTTTCTGAGATGGTGACCTATCTAATCTATATGAGAGTGCACTAGACCACTCTATCCCAGATCTAACCAAAGGTTTCAATGTCATGTGTTCTTGAAAATTAATACACATCACACTTATTTTCAGGCTGTGACTACAGTTTTAATAACATAAATTAGTTCGGTGGGACTTATTATTTATGAAACATAGTTTAATTTTAGTGAATATTATAGTCCCCAACATGGGAAGCTTCAATCACGCCAGACATTTTCTGAGGTGATAAAATCCTATTTATAGACCTATCAGTTGTGCCTTGCTTAGGCTGTAACATAGTTTCCACTTTAAGCCTGATATGACCTCCCCTGACTTCTCTGGTCTCTGATGTTCCTTTTATCCTTCAGTTTCCCATATTTATCTTTATCTCCACAGGGTACTTAAATTAAACTGCTAAGTGGCGGAGAGGAACGAATCTCCCTTTCCTAAACCACTGCCTACGAGGAAGTGTTAGGTTAAGTTCTGGGAACTTTAGCAGGGAAATGGAGGAGTTCTTCATTGGGTGCGATCTGGGGAGGGAACCTGTGAATATCCAGCCATCATCTAGAATAAGGCTACACAGTAGCCATGCACACAGCAACTGAGAATGGCAAGAGGGTCTCTGGGTGTCTTAAGCTGAGTTTGATTTATATTAAAGCTTTCCATCCTTCAAAAACCCACCCAGAATAAATGCCGCAGAGTTTTAATAAAGAGAATACTATATCCTCTAATTAAGGGGGGAAGGTAAGCAAGGAAATCGAAGGATCAAGGTAAGATTTTAAGTTATTTCTAAAACTGTAATCTAGGGATTGAGTTGTCACCACTATTTTTTACATTAGCTGCTGGAATTGCACATTCTCCATTTAAAATGCTAACTGGTGGAATCTTCCTCCCCCGGCCTCAGCCTATGACTAATCCAGTGAGTCATTTTTACTGTGTCCTTTCATTATCTGTGCCATGATCCATACCCCAACTCACCACAGCCCTGGCCTACTCCATACTCGAAGAAATTTTAAATGAACTCATTCTGTTTTGTTTTGCTGGCAAATATTAACCCCTTTGATCTCTTTGCTGTCTCCTGTTCACTTATTTTTATTTTTAATCTTAAGTATATTCCACCTCTTGTTATTAATTCTGTATTTGTAGGTCTTGTGTCCTGAATGAGACTGAAAATTTCACTCAATTATATGGAGGACAATGACCATGTCTCATTCATCAGTGTCAACAGTATCATGCCGAGAACATGTCACAGGCACACAGTAAACAATGTGGAAATACTGAAACACTGCATTTTGAATAAGAATACTTTTCCTATATGAATCTCTCATAGCGTGTGACTGTGAAAGCCCAACATAAAGGCAGTGACGTTGAATCTCAAGGAATTCCGCAGGAAGGGGAAGGAGAAGTACATGGGCAGTAAGTACTATCAACCCATCTTTCACTGGATTCTCAGGTGCTAAGAGAAATGGGAGCACAGGATGTGCCAGGTGATAGGACAAAACATAATGTTTCTGTAACTCAAGAGAACACTTTCTGCTTTTCTCCATCTACTTCTCATCCTTTAAAGCCTACCACTTCCTATCCTAAATCACATTAAAATTTCCTCACCATCCAGTAGTTGATTATGAATGCTTAAAAACAAACAAACAAACAAACAACAACAACAACAAAAACCGACTGTTTTGTTTTTTTTAGCATAAGGGCAGATTTAAACCTCAATAAAAGTAATTCAAACTGAACATCAGTAAGCCTGGCGTGGTGGCCCATGCCTGCAATCCCATCATCTTGGGAGGCTGAGGCAGGACAATGGCAAGTTCAAAGACAGCCTCAGTAACTTAGTGAGACCCTGTCTCAAAATAAAAATAAAAGGGGAGGCAGCTAGGGATGCAGCTCAGTGGTAAAGTGCTCCTGAGTTCCGTGCCTAGTACAGGGTGAGGGTGCAGTTGACCAAACATCAGTAAAAGTCACCTGTTTGCAAAAGCTGGCCAACTCCAGAAAACACTTCTCCTAAACTTTCTTTTCAATTGTAGAGTTTATGACACAAAGTAATTGTTTCACCTTTTCAAAGAGAGAGTATGGGTGATCAGAGCTGAGGCACGGGCAACAAAGAAAGAGCTTGGGATTGGAAGTAAAACGGACCTGGAATCCAACTGATGAACCGCCTGCGACCCTGAGCAAGCATTCTACCCTCTGTAACCTGTGTCCTCATCTACGAATGCAGGATTACAATAAGAAATAATGTAAATAAAAGCTGTAGGGCAGTACCTCAGCTGATAAATTACAATTGTTAGCAGACATGCTTATCGCTTTTCTAGCCTACAACAAGACATAAAATGACTTCTACAATTCTTTTTAATTGGTAACAATGTAAGTATCAATAAGAAAGAACTCACCTAGCCAGGCACAGTGCCCTATATCTATAATTCCAGGAGCTGGATAGGCTGAGGCAGAAACACTGCAAGTTCAAAGTCAGCCCTAGCAACTTAGCAAGGCTCTAAACAATTCAAACAAAAAACAAAAAATAAAAAGGGCTAAGGGCTGGGGATGTGGCTCAGTGACTAAACGCCCCTGGGTTCAATCCCCAGTATAAAAAAATAAAAACAAAAACAAAAAACTCACCTAAAGAAAGCTATTCTCCCTCCCCCTCTCTTTAGAGAGGGTCTTGCTATGTTCTGAGGGCTGGCCTCAAACTCATTGGATTGAGCAATCCTCCCATCTCAATCTCCTCAGTAGCTAGTACTAAAGGAACATGGTACCATACCTGGTTCTCTGAATATAAAAGAAATTTTTACAAAAAAAGAAGCACAAGTGTTCTGCTAGGCAAGGTGTTCTTATTAAACTGAATGGCTATGACAAGCAAAAACCAAAGCTCAAAAAGGGAACTTAAAACAGGACACATGGATTCCAAGAAGGGGTTTACCCTATATTGCTTTGCTGTATGTGTGTCGTTGAAAAGCTATGATAAAGTAGATTTTTAACTTCCCCAAAATTCTACCCCCTAAGTAAGAGAGACTAAGCTGACAATTACAAACACAAGGCAAAGACACAAGAAAATATCTGCGCCTGCATGAGGAAAGGTGGGTAATGAGGGCAGGCAGAGATGCGATGCTCCACGGAGGAGGAAGAAAACTGATTGCTACACTACCTTCTTTTGATGTTTTCAAGTGATGAAACGATGTCTAAGTCATTTGCCTGCTCAAGTTAACAAGGCTGTGTTTGGTCCTTCTATGGCTCAGGACTCAAAGCTGTTAAGGAGTTAAAGACTTCAGAATAATGGAGGGAAAATGCTGGCAGGACTCTCAGAGCTTTTTTCACCAGTCCGTGGAATGGAAATAGAGCCAGATGGGCCTCCCCAGCGAAGTGACCCTCGGCAAGTCGGACTGTCTCTCAAGCCTTCACTTTACTAGGTGAACAGCATTTGCCCTGCAGAGTGCGAGAATTTAATAAGCTAACAATAAAAAGCAAACTGCTTCAGAATAGGCACTCAATGCAGGTTAAATGCTTTCCCCCAAATCTCAGGTCCTAGCAATATGCTGGTGGCATATACACAGATGTATCACAAACACTCATTCTCTCCCTTTCCTTTCCCTCTTGTTTTGCAGAAAGGGGATTAAGCCCAAGAAGGAAAAGTAGCTTTCCCGAGGTTACACTGCTGGTTACTGGCAGAATTAGGACTAAAAATCAATACCTTGAAGCTCAACACACTGCAACTTGCCACATGAGGCAAATGCCCTTGGGGATGGCTCTGGAGAGTCAACACAGACAAGAAAACAAGCTAACCACATTGTTGCCGATCCTATGATGCAGATACTCAGGAGCTAAGTGTTGGATCTCACTGGGCCCAGAGAGCTGTGCTAGATTCCTTTTGGGTGGAGGCCAGAAAGGCACTGAAATCCATTCCTCCTTGTGATTGGCTGGTTCCCAAGGGGGTGGGAAGAGGAAGAGGGAGAATAAAGTCACTGGATCCCCACTGGTATACAGCAGTAGGAGTATCTTGCTCTGGTTCTCGAATAAATTTTTTAAACATTTCTGAGCACCTGATCTTGAAAGACCATAACTTCTGGCCTTCATCAAAAAGAGAGCCCTTGTTATTCAAGATTCTTTGTAACTCAGGCTGGATGATCAAATGTGAAAGGCAATTTCTCTAGCACAAAATGAGTACCCAATGCTTGTACCCTGGGTGCTGGAAATCATACCACTAAAAATCTTACTACTCTCAACAACTTTTTTTTTTTTAATTTAAGAGATTTTATTTGTTCAACATACTCTTACATTTTGGAGGGAATCATTGTTACATATTCCTGCATACACAGATATTGACCAACAATTCTTTTTTGCTCTGAAGTTTCTCCCATTTCAAATCTTTACAGAAAAATCTGTTCTGTGCAAAGAATAACGGAGGAAGCCACTCCACCCCAACAGCTGCAGGGCGTTCATGTGACAACTCAGCAAGGAGATGCTGAAAACTGCATTCCCTTTCATCTTACAGCCTCAAAGAAACACCGAGGTCTCAGATAATGCACATGGGGGCAGGGCTAAGGTAAAACTGGAGAGAAGCTTTCTGCTGAGAGGCTAATGTCTGGCACCTTTAACACCAAATCTGTGCACTGAGCAGAAATCCTAGAAAGCCCATCCAGAACAATCTGGAGTTGCTGGACAGACCTATCTATAGAACCAGGGAGTCCATGACTGACCTGAAACCACCTTAGAACCAAAAGGCAAAGATCCCTTAGCACTGGGCCCAGAGCGAATCAGCTCCAGGAAATAAGTGGGCAGAGGTTCCATATCCTCCACTCTATAATCCCAAAGTCAAGTCTAATCTGAACCACGCTACTGATACCTTTTACTAACACAGATGTCTCATTATAAATCCCAGGGAACTCAGTGACTCAGCTGTGTTTCACAGGAATGTCCAACAAATTAGCTACTCAGGTGGCTCAGGAACAGCTATCAGAAGCACTGACTTCAGTATCAAGCAGGCCTGATTTAAATACCTGTTCCACCACTTTCCAACTCTACTCCTTAAGCCTCTCTAAAGCTCCGTCTCTTCTGTAAAATACAGCTTCCACCATCCCCCTTACAGAACAGTGGTTGTTAAGATAATGAGGAGTTGGGGGGGGGGGTGAGTGTATGCACTTAGTACACAGTCGATGCACAGTAAGCGTTCAACAAACAGTGGCTGTTGCTATGAATTACAATTGAGGACTATAAAACAACTTCTACAAAGGAATGACACTGCAGGCTGACAACCGTATTAGCACTCCTGCACCTTCCTCATGCCATCATGGAGTGGCAAGCAGCATGAGAACGCCGCACTATTTGTCAATGATGAGGAAGATGAAGAAGAGAGTGAAAAACATGACCTCTGCCCAGGAAGAAGCTGGAGGAGGATACCACAAAAGGCAGGCACCAAGGGGAAGTACTAAAGAGCATCCCAGCCTAAGATTCCCATTGCGAAGGGCTGCAATGGCAGTCACACTGAACAGATCTGTAGGATCACGAGGCAGGGCGGTGCTGGAAGGCAAGGGATATCCTGGAGTTCAACATGCAAAGAAGACAGGAGGGGTCAGTGGGAATGTGTGCAGTAGAAGGCTGTTGGTCTCTTCACATTTTATCGGGGGACTACACTGGGCATGGTGTTGACAGCCATGACCAAGTGGCACTATGAGTGTACTGTGTGTCAGGTTGCTGCACCAGCACATATATTTTTTTAGCAAATAGGAGGTTCTCAAGGAATTGCAATCATGTAGTCAAAAACAAATACCCTTACTAGACAGTGACAGGGGTGGGGGTGGCGGGGGGTTGCTGGTTCTATGAGCCAGCGGCTCTTTACTCTCACAAACCAATACTCATGCTCTCTTCCTCTCTTGAAAAGTTTCATCACCACACTCCCAATCTGTCATACTCTCTCACACACACACCTAAAGCCTGCAGTGTTGATGAAGCGGAGCAGGGCTAAGCCACTCCTTGGTCGTGACAGTACATGTTCCTCAGGAAACAGCATTACACTGGGAAAAAAGTAACAAACTGAGAATGAAGGCTGTATATCACAGTCCCAGCTTTGCCACTAGCAGGAGCTGGAAGAATAAAAGGCTATGGCCTTCAGTAAACCCTCTACATTTCACTGGACTCAGTTTCCCCACCTGCAGAACAAGAGTGAGGACCAGGCTGATTTTCCCTAGCCTGGGTTCCTGCTCTGTGTTGAGAGCAAAGGCATTAAGGCAAAGGATTACCATTCACTCTACACAAAGCTCAGACGCAGTACTAGGCAAGCCACAATATTTCGGGAGTAGAAACTAAAAGGTTTTCTAATTTACACTCCTAACTAAACCATTCATTTTATGAAAGTCAGGATGCCTGATCCTTGAATATTAAACCCAAAAAACAACAAGCAACAGGAAGTGAAGTGACAGGACAACAGCAAAGTCACCGGACACCTGAAAGGGCAGAAGATCTGCTTGCTAAAGGAGCTCTCCAAACACTCCAGCTAAGAAAGAAATATATAGGCTTTAGAGTTAGCATTCATTCCCAGGACACAGGAATGATGGCTGCTATTTCTGACCAATGGATTAGGACCTAAAAGAGTCGTAATCTGCATTGGACAAATAACATGGTCAGAAATAATCTTACAATCACCAGCACTCAACAAACTGGCAGCTCTTCAAAGAGGACTCTCTGGGGACCCCAAGCTGCAGTAACTGAGGGAAACATATCCAGATTAGATCAGCAAAGGCCTCTTGGGTTCCACATGACGTACTGTAGGGGCAATGGCAGTGGCCAATACACAAGATTTAAACAATGAGCACCTGAATGCAGCACGTGTCCAGGTCAGGAGGGCTGCTGCTCTGCCACAAATGACCTACGCAGTAGCAGTTGACAGCCGACCTATAAATGACCTACGCAGTAGCAGTTGACAGCCGACCTATACCGATGTCGTCAGCTGCAGTTCTCAGAGGGCCTGACAGTTACAGTTGTCAGCTATTTCTCCCATGTTAAATTAAGAATTCCTATTGTCCCATCCCCTTCACCTTTCTCTTCCTAACATAAAGACATGCTTCCTAACATAAAGATTCGGTGTTGCCACACAATGGAATATGATTCAGCAACAGAAAAATGAAGTACCGGTATATGCTACAACATGGATGAACCATGAAATCATTACACTCAATGAAAGCAGCTAGATGCGGAGGGTCGCATATTGCATTAAATCCATCTATGTGAAACACGCCAAACAGACAAACCTGTGGCTGCCTAGGGCCTGGGGAATGGGGAGTACTGAGAATTGGGAACTGATGAGTAAGGAAAATGAGTTTTCATGAGTTGTGATCAAAATGTTCTAAAGTCGATGATGCCATTGTTGAACAACTCTGTGAACATACTAAAATCCTCTGAATTATATACTTTTAAGTAGGTGAATTGTATAGTATGTGCATTATATCCCAATAAAAATGTTTAAAAATTTCCTAAGGAGATTACAACCTTCTTTAGGAAAGGCAATTTAATGGGGGAGATTAGATTCTTCTAGCCATTCCTGTCTGCAAACATGCCTGCCCTCACTCCTTCCCAGCAACTGCTCCATTTCCCACTCCATTCTCTGCTCCACTACAGTATCCAGCTCAGGCTCACACCCTTCCTAAGACAAGCAAATGGGAAGTTATCTTGTTCTTAAAACATCCCTACTCTATAATGATTTTAGTGTCCTTCCTTACACATCAAGTTTCCCTTTGTCCAATATGGTAAAATCACTCCTACACACACACACACACACCACACACACACACACACACACACACACACACCCCATGGGCAAATCACCTGCCATACCACGAAAAGGAATGAAGATAAATGATAGCATAAAAACACAGGTTTAGGAGTTTGAACAAACCTAGATTCCAATCAAGACATTTGGCCAAATTACTTTAAGCCTCAGGTCAGTTTCCACTGTAAAATGGGGAAAATGCCACCTAATGCATCTAATACATGTTGTTGTTTTAAAAAAACAAAATAAGAAAATCTATATAAATGATTAACACCTAGCACCTGAAAGTACTCAATAAATAGCAGCAAAATCTGTATGACCAGATTTTCTCAGGCTGTCATTCAGTAAGTCAGCCTGTAAGTCAAAAGGCTAGCAATAAAAACAGATTATTGGCACCATGAAACTGGTCATAATTGCTTTCCTATTCATTTTAACCATTTCATTGACTGATCCTCAGTCCATGTCTGATATTTCTGGCTTGTTTCAATTTGTTTTCCTACTTCTGGACCCACCAAACATGCCTCTCTAGTTCCATGTTCTCTCAATCATTATCTGTACTTATCACCTTAATTATGATACTTTAAACCAATCTGGATAAACTGTTTTACCAGAGTGGCACAGTACTCAGAATTCTATTCTTCCCAAAAGGACATCATAAAACAAAAACAACTTAAGACAGACTTTAGAAAGAACTGTGATGGAAACTTAGACCCTTCAACAGACTACTAGGCAGATATGAAACAAGGCTGTAGAAACAGCTAATGGCAGAATAAGACATTTACAGCACAGTAGAATGGACCTGGATACCTGCTACAAAAGCTATGCCATATGATTAACATCCTTAAGGAATTTTAGAAAGTATGTATATACAAACCCAGCTGTATAGAAATGAGACTAGAACAACAAACAATAAAGTTAAGATAAAGTTAAATGTTTTACAACAATTTTATTCTTTTGGTCTGCTGTGTAGTATATATTTCCTTTGATGAATGAGTACTATTTTTATCTTAAAAATATTTTAAGAATTTTAAAAAAAGAAACTAATTCAAATAATTCAATGCCTCTTTGCATTTTATTAGCAGAAACTATAGTATATCTGTGGAGTCAGAAAGACCAGGGTTTAAATTCCTATTCTACACTTATAACTGTTAGAACATGAGCTTGGTTTTCTCATCTAGAAATCAAAGATGAAACTCTTGAGTATTTGGCATGTGGTCTACAGTAAATACCAGTGTCCTTTCTCTTCCACTCCTTTACTCTCTGACAGTAGGACTGACTCTACTTGAGTGTGCATCAGAACTGCCTGGAGAGTGTGCCCAAACTGCTGAACCCCATCCTCTGAGTGTCCAAGTCAGTAAACTGGGAAGAAAGCAAGACTGAATTTGCATAAGTTCTCAGGTGGCACTGATGCTGGTCCAGAGGCCACATTTTGAGGACTACTGCTCTAGGTAATAAGAACAAAATCTTCTAACAATATGCTACTTAGATAATAAGTACCTATTGTACTATTTCAGGAACACATGCTCACTGGAAACTGAATTAAACTGCAGTCTAATACTGCAGACTCCCCCAAAAGCCCAACTTTACAACATGGGATACTCACCCTAGGACACTGAGGAAACTGGTTTTCTACTTACAGAGGTCATCAAAGAACAATTACTACTTTTACATTTAGATTATTCTCATTCCTTCATGGAAGAAAACATCTGAAAATGTTGCGTACAGATCAATATAAATGCAAGAGACAGACACTGTAAATCCACCCTGTTAAGTTACCTGGTTCCTATTCATCTGGGGTAGAAGGAGGTTCTAGCGTGTCACTTAATACTTGCTTTGCTCTGGGTGCCCTCTGTTGACAAAAACCAGCACAGCCACTTCCTTCTTCTCTTCCCTCCCTTTCCTCCCACAACAGGAGAGCCAAGAACCCTCCCGTGTGACTCGTCTTGCAGAAAGGTTTCCAGTTGTGAAATTATTCTCAGCAGAGTAGGCAGAATAGACCTTTTCTTCTTGCAGCCTTCCTAGTCCCCTTCTTTGTGTGTTGGGATCTGCAGCTTTTCTCCCAATAGGTTAACTGAATTAGTATTACAGAGGAAGAAGTGACCAGCACTGGCTGTAATGGTGGTGTCCCTTCAGAAATGGCTAGCATTGGCAAAGGGGAATAGAAAGTTTTTGTAAATAGTGTCCAGTACAATGGAAATTCTGCTGTTATTAAAAATACCAACCGTGGAGTTCTCTGGAGTTCCTAAAGATGGAAACTGTTTATTTTATTTTATTTTTAAAGACAGAGGGACAGTGAGTGAGTGAGAGAGAGAAAGACAGAATCAATTTTTATTTAGTTTTTCACATGGCTTTCATTGCTCAGACCCTTAGTTGTGCACGTGGGTGCTGGAGTTTGAACTCAAGTACTCACGCATGCTGGGCAAGCACTGTAACCACTGAGCCACCGCTCCAGCCCCTGTTTATTTTATTTCATTTTACTGAGGAGTTGTGTTGCTGTGCAATCATAAATGCATATGTAGTGACAATACGATATGCACCTGACCCTAATCCAGAATCACCCCAGACAAAAACTGTTTAAAGCACAGCACCATGCTAACTAAAACAACGAAAGGCAGAATCAGAGACTTCTAGAGCTCACTTACATGAAGAAACCAAAAGGCCCAAAGTAGTAAAGTGACATACACAAGGCCACAAAATCAGTGACCAAACCATGACTCTGTCATGACTCACTATCTTTCCACTACTCAAAAAAATTCTTTCCTTTAGACATTATTAAGGCAAAAACGAAAAAACAACAACATTTCAGCCACTGCCATAGAGGGAAAAGAAACTGCTGGGGGGCGGCTCAGTAGTGGGGGCTTTCCTAGCACACACGAGGCCCTGTGTTCAATTCCCAGTATCACAAAAATAATAAAAGAGTTTTCTCATCAATTATTAAAAAAAGAGGGAAATTAATGAACATGTAATAATTTGTGTAGGAGATTCTTCCTTTTTTTCTATTGTTAAAATTAATCCTTTTCTAATAACAATATGTCCTTAACAACTATAAAAATTATTTTTTACAGGGTCAAAAACTGCATGGCTATCAAGAACATATGTCTAAATCAGGGGTCTGGAAACCATGTATGTGCACCAAATCCAGCCCACCACTTGCTTTTGTACAACCCTCACACAGACCGTGAACTAAGGTGGCATTTACACTTTTAACAAGTGAAAAGAAAAACAAAAAGCAGCATAATATTTTGTGATATATGCAAATTCAATTTTCAGTGCCCTCAAATAAAGTTTTATTAAACACAGAAACATTCATTTATACCTTGTCTATGGCTGCTTTCATGCTACGGTGAAAGAGCCAAGGAGTTGCAACAAAAATCATGTTTGGCCCCAAACAGGCTAATATATTTACTTCAATGCTTAACAAAAAACAGTTCGCCCATTCCTGTTCTAAATTACTGATAAATGTGATGTCTGAACCTTCATTCAAGTACAAAGTGTTGGATTCTAAGTTCAGTGGAGGTCGTGACTTGGTAGTGAGCTCCCCACACCATTCAGTGTGAGTCCTGCACAGGTAAATGACTGGTCCATGCTCCCAACAAACCCATCTTGCCTCCAGAGGATCTGAGGGCACGTGTTAGAGTTCTAACTGTGTATCAGCTACCGTTTATTAGCAATCCTATAGAAGCACTACATTTTACATATGAGGAAACAAAACTTAAGAGAAATTAAATATCCAGTCCAAACTAGAATCTGATATCAGGTCTAACACCAAAGTTCTTCCATCGTTCTTGAGCAGTATTCAGATTTTTCTAGTCAGTCAAGGGCCTCATGGGCAAAAGGAAACCCAGAGGGTAGGCTCCAGGCTTCTGTGTCTTTTCTACTAGGACCACGCTACTGACCTTTTTTAATGAATTTGTCTACGGAATTGTGTTATGTGGTTGGGAAACAACTCCAAACATTTACACAGTTTGCTGCACGATGCTTTATTTCATATTCCCTGTTACTTGCACTTCCAGAACAGAACACCTTATCAGATCCCCACAAGTGAGGGCTTGGAGCAAAACCCCTCCCCTTGAGAATGTCAGCTCAAAACCTTATCAGACCTCCCACATGCGGGTTACTGCCTTAAACACCTGGACTTCAAAATACACATGAACCCAAGAATGTGACTGACACTGACAGTGCAGGCCATGTCAGGGTTTCACTGTCAGCAGCTTCTCTGTACCCAGAGCTCAGACTGCAACAGAGCGAGCCCAGGCTAACTCAGACCTATCAGAATTGCCTGCCCTCATGGCTGGGCCTCTAGCATCCAGGACTTTGCACACTGTCATGGACCTTTGCTGTGGTGGCCAAGACAGCTTCTCCTAAGCGCAGCTCACACGATACGAAGGCCCACCTCCAGTTGTGAGGCGGCTTCCCTTCCACACAGGCCTGCTTCCATCCTGGCCACATTTATTAACTTTGGGACTCGCTCTCTTACGTGCTTACTCTGTCTCATTTGTTGAGCATGTTCCCTAGAAGGTGTGTTCACACTACTCTCTCCCTCTCTAAGCATTGTGAACCTAAGGAAAAAAAACTCTTTGGAAGGCAATAAACCATGGGATTCATGAAATCATACATGATCATCTCATTTTCACCACACACAACAGTATGAAAAGAAGACTTTGCTAAAATTTTTTGACCTTTTTTTGTGTCTGAAGGCCAACGTTTTCGCCAAAGCAAAAGCCAATTCTATGGCCCTTGGCCAGCCTCTCACAAAACTGGGAATCTCAATTTCCCAATCTGTCAAGGCAGATCAAAACCCTGCCACTGTCACCTTGCACTCAAACTCACTGAGGTCTCACCAAGATCAAAGAGAATGAGTATGAAAGCAGTATGTAAATTATACAGGACTGCATAACTAAAACAGAGAATTACCAACCCTGTAAAGGGTGGGAATGAAGAAAAGAATGTTTACTGCTGACTAAATAAAAACCAAACATGCCAAGCAAAATGAAGAAAAAAAATCAAATACAAGACACATGCCCAGAGGAAATACTAGAAACTTAATAATACCTGCTAAATGCCTTATACATGGCCTGACCATGCGCTACACGCACTGTCTCTTCATTCGCTTGTTCCTCACCCTGCCACTTGTTAAAGTTAATACACATCTGCTAGAATTAATGTCTGAGTTCCTTGTAGGAACGACAAAATAACAATTGGGGCTGGAGCGGTGGCTCAGCGGTTACAGCGCTTGCACCGCCTGCGTGAATACATGACTTCGAGCCCCAGTACCACGTACAAAACGAAGTCTTGGAGCGGCCAAAGTGGCATGAAAAACTAAATAAAACATTGATTCTTTCTCTCTCACTGTCCCTCTCTCTTAAAAAAAAAAAAAAAAGACAAAAAAAGGAAGAAAGAAAGAAAATAACAATTGAAGAGGTAGAAGCAGTTGTTTATCTTACATACTACTATGATCCACTTGGCAGCAAGTCGCTTGTGAAAGCACAGACTGAAGGTGCTCTAAAGGACAAGGAAAGATCCTAATGACAGGAGACACACAGGGCAAGTTCTAATTCAATAAAGATCGTTATTGAGTGTTTTAAGGGCCTTCTATGGCTCCAAAAAATGACAGATTTACATTTAATATCTACTTGACCAAACTCATTAAACTTGTAAGAGGCACTCCTTGCAATGAAGATCAGATTTCTAGCTTCTCAAGAATTAATATTTCATGGCACTCAGGCAAGGCAAAGGCAACAAAAACCCAGCAAAAGTATGAGCAGAGTTTTTTCCCTCCTTTGTCCACAGGGGAAATCTCAACAAGTAGTTTCTGCATTTTAAGAAGGCTAATGATGAGTCTATCTGCTAATTTTTCCTTTATTATCCTTTACCAAGTTCTTACAAGGCATTTTATTTTGGGCTAAGTATACCAAGACATATGACAGGGTTCTTGTTTGCACAGCCTGTATGGATATAAACCTTTTCCCTATGCCCTAGTAGACAGTGATAAAGGCCACCACAAGGTGGAAAGCATGTGCCTTGGAGTGCAATAGATCAGGCTGAGACTACTCCCCAAAAAGAACAGAGCAAGAACATCAAACAAGACTTCATGGAGGGGGCAGAATGTAAAGTGGGACTTAAGAATGGCCCCTAAGCATGGAAAATATCCTAAGGGAAGAAATTAGAATTCAAACCCATTTGTGATTCCAAAGCTACATTATTCCACCCCATAGTATAACTGGAACACAGAGTACCCCTCGCCAAATAAGGGAAAGTCTGAGGCCAGATCACAGGTCTAAAACATCACACTAGAGTCCTCAGCAGATAAAAACATAGTAGTGAGACTCCCATGGCATCAGAGCTGTGCTTTTGTTTAAATGAATTTCACATAGAAATTATTTTCCAGTGGCACCAAAATTCCTAACACAAGCTAGATATTGTAATTTCCCTGCTTTTCTAGTCAACCCTAAATCAGTAAAATAGTATACGGTTAAGCTAAGAAAATAAAAATATTTAATCTATAACCAAAACATGCAACTACGCTGTCTACCAACTGCGCGGCCTTCTGTCTTACCTCACACACGCTTATGTAGCTTTTCATTGTAAACCATCTGCCAGGAGTTGTCTGTTGATGAACAAAGGATACAGGCTTCTTAAAAGTAACACAAATGGGGCTGGAGAGGTGGCTCAGCAGCTCAGCGCTTGCTGGCATGTGTGAGGACTCAGGTTCAAACTCCAGCACCACACACACAACCAAGCGGAGGAAAAAACAAAACCAGATGAAAAAATAAATAAAGCTGATTCTCTTTCTCTCTCTAAATAAAAAAAGAAAGAAAAAAAATAACACAAAATGGAAGCCAGGGCTGGTGTTGAGAAGACAGATCATCCACTGCCTGCCTGCACTAATCACTCAGGCAAGAATAAGACTACCACGAACGACCCGGCCACCCCGAGCAATTCAGACAGAGGAGTTCCCCAGGTCTGAAAACTGTATCAAGTAAAGGAAGTTCTTTAATTTTCCTTTGTAGATAGTTTTAAAAATTAAAAATCTTAGTCAGATTTTTCTTTCTGATAACCACAGAAAGTCCTTCATTATAATATACAAATCAACTGCCTATATACAAAATATTACATTGATTTACTGAAAAGCCACGAAATGAAATAATAATCCATCCATTTGTGAAATACTATTAACAACTGAGTCAAGAGTCAATCAACAATCACATAAAAATTACAGCAACCCTACACTAAGTAAAATAAGGTGAAACTGGGAGAATTAGTCAAACCAGCATAAAATGCAGGATGTGACAAAAAAGAAAGAAAACAGTACCGGGGACAAATGAGAATAAAAACAAGCTACATGGGAGAACTCACTCATCTATCCCACACATCCATCGCAGCCCTGAAGATTTAGGAGGCAAGATGAAAGTCCCTGTTATTTCCACAAGGAATACTGACACTCCCAAGAATCACAAAAATCAAACCCATTGGAGCCACGGAGCCCTTCAAGGAAAAAGAAGAAATGTGGGCCTGGAGATAACAAGATACTTCCTACCTCCGCTAGGAAGCTAAATGTAGACAAGTGTGAGCTACTTTCACAGCTAACAAAACACTCTTTCCTAGGAAATTTTTAAAGGTTAATCCTTACAACCAGCCTAGAGTATCCATACTTTTTTTTATTTTTTAAGGAGAGAATCAATTTTATTTAGTTTTTTTTCATGTGGCTTTTGTTGTTCCAACACTTTGTTGTGTATGTGGTGCTGGGGTTTGAACCTGTGAGCTCACGCATGCTAGGCAAGCACAGTAACCACTGAGCCACTGCTCCAGTCCCCAGTATCCATACTTTTGCTAATGGGAAAACCACGTCTTGGTGAAGTTAAATGCTTTGCTCATAATCCTCACAGGAAATGCTCACAGAGACCTATCAAATGAATTCTCATTTCCTCAGCTGTGACCAAGGAGCTTGGAGGACACTTAGGATTCTGCTGGAAAAAGGAGAAACACTTCAAACAAAAGGCACAAGATGGGAATAAATGCCCAAGGTAGATAACTGAAGGACTGTAGAGAGACATACAGATCAAAAACATATTGATGAGATAACAGTGAGAAACAAGAGTCAGAGAAACTGGGATCTAATTGTATATTTAGAATATTGAATATGTGCTTTAGTTTGAACCAAATTCTGTTCAAGTTATGAAAGTGTTAAAAATGATTCCCTCTTTCTACTGATACTGCCGAGACCTGTATGAATTAGGAAAATAAACTTACATAGATTTCACTTCTCTCACAAACACCTGGGGCTTTTTAAAATAATTTTTTAAAACCTTTATTTTATTTATTTTTATGCAGTGCTAAGGATCGAACCCAGAGCCTAACATGTTCTAGGCAAGCGCTCTGCCACTGAGTTACAATCCAAGCCCAAAGACCTGTTTTTCTTAGAGAAGTGACACAGCAATATTCCTGAGCTAGAAAGCTGAAATCTAAGATATAATTCATCTTACATAACAAACAACTAAGAACTGAAAGGATAATGAGAAAACAGACTTAAACCAGAGTAAGTTCTAATCATTTCCTTGTAATGCTTCCCTAAGGCCTTTTTTCCATACAATAAATGAGAAATTTTATTTACTGACCCTATTACATGCTAGCAAATTTACATGTGTTATCTCTAATCCTATAACAACCTTCCAGAGTAGATATTATTTCTATTTCATAGATAAAGGAACTGAGACTTAGAGAAAAAAATCCTTGCCCAAAGTCATATAACCTGCAGCAGCAGAAATAATTTAAACTCAAAGCCAGGGATGTAGTGACACATGCGCATGCACACACTCGCGCACACGCATGTGTGTGTCCCCCCCACCATGTGTGTGTCCTCACAGAGGAATTTCCATGAAACAGCCTTATACAGATGCTACGGTGTCTTGGCTAAAAAAAAAAAAAAAAAAAAAAAGCCAACGACCATGGCTGATCCTCTACTTATGCCACATTCCTCAGGATATGCAGAAAACAGCATGATTTCGCTTCGCTACAGGACTAGCTTTCTTGACCAACCTTGCCTGCCACTAAGGACCTGGAGAAGGCTGTTTCAATCAAGCAAAAAGCCACTCTCACCCTGACAATCTTCCTTGGAGCAAAAACCAGGCCTAAGTCTAAGACAGGCAAAGGCTACGCCATGCTTTCCCAGGCTCTTTCATAAAACAGTTGTTCGGAGTCTAACCAAAGTAGGCAGAATCGGATGAAAATAGTTTTGTTAGGGGACTTATTTTATTAAATCTCCTGAAATGGAAACATTTGCCAATGTAAATCTGACAAAGAACTTGTACCTAGAATATATAAAGATTTCTTAAAATTCAATAAAACAAACAAATCAAACAAATGGGGGAAATGAAAGACTTGAACAGATATCTCACCAAAGAAGGCTTATAATAAGCACATGAAACAGATTACACAGTTAATCATTAGAGAAATGCCCATTAAAACCACTATACGTTTATTATAATAAAAAGGGGAGATAAAACCAAGCTACTGTGGAAAACAGTTGGACAATTAGTTTAAAAGTTAAGAAAGAGCTTACCATAAACTCAGCAGTTCCACTCCTGGAAATATCCCAGGAGAAATTAAAACATAGGTCCACATAGACTTGTACTTGAATATTTGTAACAAATTATTCATAATAGCCTAACTGGCAAACAGATAAAATAATGTACCTGCATTCAATGAAATACTATTTCGTGAAAAAATAATAATTATGTATGTAGTGATGCATGCCACAACCTGGATGAGCCTCAAAGACATACCAAGTGAAAGAGGTCACAAACAAAAGATGATATGTCATATGAATCCATTAATAGGATACGTCCAGAAAAGAAAATTTTATAGTCAGAAAGCATATTAGTAGTTGCCTGAAGGGGGCTGGGATGAGATCAGAGACTTCCTCTAAAAGAATCTGAAAGAATTTGGGGGATAATAGAACTGCTCTAAAACTGCAGTGTGATATGGCAAAACTCCATGTAAATTCACTCAAATCACTGAAGAGGAACACTTACATTGGATGGATTTTATGGTATGGAAATTATATTTCAATAGAGCTTTTTAAAAAGCAATTGCCAAATATATCTCTCTCTATATATATATTTATACATATTTATTTCATATATGCGTATATATGAAACTTGTTGAGAAACAAGTATATCAGAAAGGGGAATGCAGTCGTAGTATTTTACCATTCAATAAAAAATATTTATAGTCATACTAATGCAGAAAGCAATAATGAATACTGATGTAACAAAAAATGGAGCTATTACCTTCAACAGCTAAAGAACAATGCCAAAAATTGATAAATCAAGAAATAGTACAATAAGCATGCTATTTAGATGCACAGCAGTAAGCAATAGAAGAAATAAAAAGCTCTTTCCTATGAAAGGGCAGCTCATGAACTATTTGTGGAATAAAATGATCTAAAATGCAATATGAAAGCCTGAAGCTGACTACAAGATCTGAACAAGTGCTAGGAGAGCACCAGGTACTGCCCCATTTGCCCACCCTTCATCCACTAGAGGGTGTAAGGACAACACCACAGAAGGAACTAAGCACTCATGACCACCTGATGTCAGCTGCTGGGGAAAAGCAACCCTTGGGAAAGCAGGGGTGGAACACAGGGACCTACACCATCTAGTAGGAAAAAAAGAAAAAGACTTGACACTTCCTGTAATTTAACAGAGAAGTGGAAGCATGCTTAGTTTTAAAAGGACTAGGAAAGAGAATTATTATAGATTATAAGATACAGATGAGGTAACATTTCACTTTTCAGCCAGTAATTTTAATCAAGTCTCCAGTGTAGGAACAGGGGTGGCTAGGGCTGGGATGGAGCAGGAGGTTTCTTTAGGGGTGGGGGTGGTTGTTGAGTTTGTATGCATACATATGTGTGTTTGGGTGCTGGGGTTCAAACCTAGGGCCTCACACATGTTAACTAAGCACACATTCTACCACTGAGCTCCACCCCTGGTCCTTAAGGCTGCGTTTTTTTTGTGGTTTTTTTGTTTTTTGTTGTTTTTTTTTTTAAAGAGACAGGGCAGTTAGAGAGAGAGAGAGAGAGAGAGAGAATCAATTTTTATTGAGTTTTTCACGTGATTTTCATTGCTCTGACGCTTAGTTGTGTGCTGGGGTTTGAACCCATGTACTCACACATGCCAGGCAGGCACCGTAACCGCTGAGCCACCCATTCCAGCCCCCTAAGCTGCATTTCTAAGGGCAGCAATTATTAGAATAATGTTTTTCAAAACTACAGATTGCAATCTATTAGTGGGTCCTGGAGTTGTTGGCCACTATCAACAGTTTTTAGTGGAATGTAACAGAATAGAAAATACAGCAATACTGAGAACATAGTAAGGATAAGCGTTATTTGGTAAGTTATGCATATTTGTTCTCTGGATCAGGATACTTAAAGTAAGGGCCTACTCAGCCAGCAGTCTTTTTTAAGCTCAAAAGCACGGAGATGGCACATGAACAACTACACCATGTCCTCCATCCTACCCACTTTCCCTCAGGGGGGAAAAGCAGTCATCCTTCCTTTGCCACCACACCAAATGGGAATGACAGAAGATGCATTTGCTACTATCCATAGCTCCCAAGCAAAATTAACTAAAAGCCCTGCAAGTGCATTTGTAAAAACTGGACTAAAATAAGGTCTATTAAACAAGAAAGAAAAAATTGAGAGGAAAGAAAATACTTATTAAGACTAAAACCTTTTGGTCATTTTTAATCTATTAAGAGTAAGGCTCCAGGGCTGGAGCGGAGGCTCAGCAATTATGCACTTGCCTGGCGTGCGCAAGGACACAGGTTTGACCCCAGCACCACATGCACAACAAAGTGTCAGAGCAACGAAAGCCACAGGAAAAACTAAATAAAAGAGGAAGCCTCCCACTCCAAATTTAAGCCTTTAATTGTCTAAGTTGCATTTGTCAACTTAAATAACCCCTTTGATATTCTAACTTATTTCTGTGAAAAACTAAAACGTATCCATATAATGATTTAATGGAATTTTAGAAAATTGGAGGGAAAAAATGAGTAAAGAATCACTGACAAGCATTTTAAAAACCTGATAGAGACCCTGACAACACATTATTATTTTTGTGTTTTAAAACACTACAAGCTATTTTAACAAGTAAGATAGAAAGAAAACTTGATAGAATAAGTTTTTCGAGAGGTCTTCAGGTCATATGAAACCCTTCTGTGCTGATGTGTTCTCCGGTGTCACATAATCTTGTCCTGTCACACTAGCTAGAGAAGAGCCATATCCGAAGACACACGCACAGAAACACAGAAGGCACCCTGGGCACGGACGCTAACGGACGCTAAGAATCTCAAGCGCAAGTCCCACTCTGCACTTGCTGCCTCCGCAATATTGTGAAACTCATTTAAAAACTTCTGTGCTGGCTGGAGCGGTGGCTCAGAGGTTTCGGTGCTTGCCTGGCGAGCACGAGGACCCAAGTTCAAACCCCAGCACCACGTACACAACTGAGTGCTGGAGCAACGAAGGCCATGAGAAAAACTAAATAAAGTTGATTGTCTCTTTCTCTCTCTCTCACTGTCCCTCTCTCTTTATTTAAAAAAAAAAAACAACAACTTTTGTGCTTCGGTGTTCTTATCTATAAAACTGGGATAAGGTCCAACCTTTTTGGTAGAGTTACTTTGAAGATCAAAAATAAATATACAGGGCTGGAGCAGTGGTCAGCAGTTATGATGCTTGCCTGGCATACGTGGGAACCCAGGTTCAAACCCAGCAGCACATACACAACAAAGGGTCAGCGAAACATTAAAAAAAAAAGATGAAAACACACATAAAATTGATTTCTTTTCTCTCTCGCCTTCTGCCCCCCTCTCTCTTTAAAAATAAATATACACAGAAGTATTTGTAAGCTATAACATGCTTTACAAACATTAGTTTGTTCTTTTCTCTCTTGAGACAGGGTGTCCCTATGTTCTTCAGGCTGACCTCAAACTTGCAATCCTCCTGCCTCAGCCTGCAGATCATACAGGCGTGCACCACTGCACTAAGATCAAATGTTAATTTTATAATTTACTAACATTCCCAGTTCTATAGCTGACTCAACAACTGAACCCACTGTGCTATCTCTCATCTCAAATGTCAACAGTAACATTTCCTTCCCATACAGTTTAAGTGTTAGACATGGTAATGTGCCGTAAGTTAAGCTTCTAGAAAAAAGATTACACTGAGGGTACTATAGCATTACTTTTGACACTTAGCTTTGCAAATATCTCACTACTGAACCTCTCTTATTCAGAAGCAAAACAAATTACAGTATATCTAATTTGTACTAAACTGATCTAATCCTCTTCCCCACCCATCCCCCAAATTGAAATGACTTCAAAATAAAATTCAACCAAGTAGCTGCTACTGAGATACAAAGTTGCTGACAATAAATGTAATTCCTCCCTATAGTTGATTAAATCTAAGTACTTTTAATCAATCCACTTATAAATAAACTAAAGTTTCCCATTTCCCAAGTCAGATATGCCAAGTTATGCTTCTGGCATTCTTATTGCCTAGAACTAGTTACTAATTCTCTCATACCCAGCCAAAACCCTTATTTTCCCAGTAGCTGAGATATGTGATTACCAAGAATCATTTGTTCATTCATTAACCTATTTACAAAAATTGTTAATTTTTATAATTATACAATTAAATATTCTATAAACCTACAAAATAAAAGTTAAAGTTTCCTTGAAAACAACTCAGATTTGAATGCTTTAAGAACACTTACTAAGTCAAGACACTAAAAATTTTTGTTGAGTCAAATCAGATGTGGGCAAGACAACTGTAAAAGACTGGGCAAGGGACAAATATAAAATGTACAGTTTCACACAGATTGCTTTGAATGTCATTGAGTCTTTGTTCCTCTTTTTAAAAATAAACTAACAAACAAAAAACACTAGAATTCAGAGATGATACTTTGTGTAAGGTTATGTTGTCACCAAAAAAAGGTTTTTTTAATCTAGTAGTATTTCAATCAGTAGACTTACATGCGTATGAAAGGCTTTGATCTCCTATCAAATGATTAAAGAAGAAACATATTTGCTTAAATTAAAATAAAATGCTCTAAGTTAAATAAAAGTTTTAAATTATTTCTCCACTTCAACCAATTGTTTAGATTGCTACTTAGTGGCCTAACAGTCCTGATCATACCAGTTAATGGAACACTGATTGTACTTTTTAATTATAGCTACAGGTGACCATACATTTCGTACTTCCCAGTTGGCCTGTGACTGTTTCAATATCATTCTACACCCCTTTTTACTTTTAAAAGTGCCCCAACTTTGGGGCTAGAGCAATGGCTCAGTAGTTATGGCGCCTGCCTCACACGCTCAAGTACGTGAGTTCAAATCTCAGCACCACATACACAATAGTGTCAGAGGAATGAAAGTCACATGAAAAACTAAATAAAAATTGCTTCTCTCCTCTTCTCTCTCTCTCTCTCTCTCACTGTCCCTCTCCCTCTTAAAAAAAAAAAAGAAAAAGAAAGAAAGAAAGAGCTCCAACTTTAATAAATTGATATGGTCACCTGAATAACAGAAGATTTAAAGTTATAGTACCAAGAGGTGACAAGAGGCCAGCCTTAGGAAACCCCCACACACTGTTTTCCAGGAACCTGTTAAAAAGCCCATTCCAAATAAATAAGCTTGCTCTGCAGAACTAAGCCCCCTTCTAACAAGATTACTATTCCTAAACATTTCTTATATAAAAAGTCTTAAGCTGATACACCCAAGTATTCTCTCATCTAAAAAATAATTCCAACTCACAAAATATTCTAGCCTTAATCAGCTCTTGGGAAAATGCATACATGTACACAAATGACAAAGAAACAGCAAGGAATCTACGCACATGGTATTGTCAACTTGAAAATCCTGGGAAGGAGGTTTGTCTCAGAGCGTGCCAGCCGGCACAGAAGCATGTGGAGTGCTTTGTGAAGGCAGCAATGGCCAGCCCAGGAAACTTGTTAAGTTCAGGAAAGAGGCTGAGGTGGCCTTGAACAAAAAAAGCAAAACCGCTACAAGGAGGAAGGTGGAACTCTTCTTCCTTTTCTTCACAGGTTTTTAATTCCGATGTGTCACTAGGAGCTTTTGTGAGTTAAGATTTCCTAAAACCGTGGAGATGCTGGTCCACTTACTGCTAACAAACTTGACAGGCAGTGATTCCCAACCAGCTGTAGCGGACTCCTAGATCAATGGCTGAGTTCCGGGAGGTCTGAAGTCCCCGTAAATAAAATAACGCAAGAGAGGAAGCCAACACATTCTCAAGTGACCATACTTCCCCAGGGTGATTCAATAATCTCCAGGATGGAGGAAAAATCCTCACACAGAAGAGAAGTTCAGAACCTTTTCAGGTACTAATTGAACTGTCACCTTGGATAAGTCACTTTACCTACTGCCTGCCTCAATTTTGTTGTTACAAAGGGAACATCCGCCTTGTCTATTTCAAAAGGTGGTTGTGAGAATGAGATGAGAAATTATTGATGAAAGTGTTTTGCAACAATCAAAAGACTAGAATTTTTATCTCTTAAAACCACCATCCAGGGGCTGAAGCAGTGGCTCGGGGGTTACAGCTCTAGCCCGGCATGTGCAAGCTGCGAGTTCAAACTCCAGCACAACACACACAATGGAGTCTCTGAGCAGCAAGAGCCACGTGAAAAACTAAATAAAAATTGTTTCTTTCTCTCTCACTGTCCCTCTCTCTTAAAAAAAAAAAAAACAACTACACAACTATCATCCAATGCTGATTTAAAAAAATATATATATCCTGTCTGAAAATGGTTCTTATCCATTTAGAAAGGAACAGCGAAAGAAAAAGGAAAGCAAATACAAGTCCACAATTAAATTCACCTTCATCCATTTCCCTGGCTCCTGGACTGGCTAAGACAGTCCACACTGGGGAGATGTAAAGATCACAAGTTCAGTTCCTGCCCAGATCAGGCCGTTCAGTGACCAGTGTTTCACACTGATAAATACCTCACGAATCTCAAAGCACAAAGTGAGAGTTCACAAGGTTAGGTGCATTAATTAGCAGTACTCATTTGGATTCTGTATTCATCAAATACAACAAGCAGCTATTCAATATTTGCCTATTTGCACTACTCTAAGATCTCTAATTCAAAGATCTAGTCAGAGTACAAAATAAACCCCAAGAAAATAAAGTAAAATAAGCTTGTCACCATCAGAATGTGCCTCAAAGTAAATTAGCAGCTTTAAACCACAGCAGAGAGAGTCTGATTCATGAATGTGCAGGTTACAGAAGGCCCCTGTTGCAGAAAAGCAAAATAAAGTAGCTCAAGCCAAGAGACCACTTTTCCTGCTTTAACAAACTCCTACTAACTCCTTTTGCTCAGCTCCTCACTGACAGGTAACTCCCACAGGAAGAACAGCCTTAAGACAGCAGCCTTTCAGAGTCTTTCAAACTCAGTAAATCTATTTCCACACTTTATATCAGTTTGCTTTACCTTCTTGTTCCAAAACAAGCAAAATTTTATAAATAAATATTTTGCATTTTATATAAAACTAGATTAACAGACTGACCACGAGCTCTTATAAATTACATGTCCCAAGTGAAAAGCACGGGCTCAGAGAAAATGTCACTCCTTCAGAGCAGCTCCTAGGACTACAATTCTCAGCCTCGGCTGCACACATCGTCACCTGCAGGGGTTCTAAATGTGTGAATGTCTACGCCCAATCTTAGGCCTTTCAATCGGAATCTCTGGAGGCTGAATTTTCAGGCATCAATCATTTTTCTGACACCTGCTATGATACGGAACTACTATCAAAGGGCGTAAATTTCACAGCTTACAGAAGTTCTAGGATAGATCTAAAGCAGAAAGAAAAACAAATAAGCAGCACTTCTATATTCTCTTCAATTTTGGAGTAGATGCTCATATATTTCACCCAAAGCTTACATCTTTAAACTCAGTAGTGATGAACCCACTGGGAAACGAACAAGATGAACAATGTTTTCTCTTCCCTTTCTCCACACCCTTCTTGAGGCAAGTTTAGTGCCAATCTCGCATTAAAAATGCAAGAACTGGGTAAATATTTTCAAATCTGGAAAGCCTCCAAATAGGTGACTATTGATTATTGTTATTTTTAACATCAGCTTCAGAAACTCACGAGATTCAGTTAACTTCTGGTAAAGGAAACTGTTAATCCTTTCCTTTAGCACTGTAATGACTTATATTCCTTTGGACAAGTCTAATAATAGTGGCTTTTTTTGACAACCCTATCAGGAATCATGAATAAGCATTCAAAGACATTTCTAGGAGCTACCCTTTCAAATCTTCTGAAGAATGTCACCATCCCCAAATAGCAAGGAGGTAAATTTCATACAAAGGCTAGTTAACTTAAGCCACACCATTTCTCTAAGGGACAGCCTGATTTCTGTCTTAACTCTGTTTCAGTCTCATCTGCTGAAGACTTCAAATAGGAAAGAGTCGGAAGACACATTACACACTTGCCTAAGCTGTACTGACGATGCCTCACAGGAAGCAGTTCTGCTTTGAACCACCATAGGATCCCGGCTTTTCCCATTCTTCCCCCAGCTATCCCACTCCTGGGTATTTTCCCAAAAGAGTTAGAATCAGCATATTATAGAGATGTGGCTTCATCAATGTTTATAGCAGCTCAATTTACTATAGCTGGACTATGGAACCAACCCAGATGCCCCTCACTCGACAAGTGGATACAAAAACTTTGGTACATATATACAATGGAGTACTACTCGGCCTTTAGAGAAAATGATATTATGGTTTTTGCAGCCAAACGGATGGAGATGGAAAAAACCATGCTAAGTGAAATACCTCAAACTCAGAGACTCAAGGGCCGAATGTTTTCTCTCATTTGTGGAAGCTAGAATACAATTGGATACAATATGATAGGTGGCTAAGCTAACAAATACCTCAACATGTATGATTTTTTTACATGAGCAAGGGGATCTGGCCTAGGAACCTAGGAGACGTGGGGAAGGGGGCAGGGTTGGGGGAGGGAATAGGAAGGATATCAAAGAGACCGGAGGGAGGGAGTATGGTGGAATTAACTCAGAGGGAAACCTCGGACTTCCATGAGAAGTCCATTTAATACGGGGGTTTAACAGGGGGAAACATGGAACCATGGGGAACCCAAGGAGGGAAACCATGGAATGGCATCAGCTTTGGCTTGCTCTGTGAATATACACTTGTTTCTTGATTATTTGACAATGATTCCCTCCTAATTGTAACTCAATATTTAACGAATTAAAAAAAAAGAAAGGCAGCAGAAAAGTCACTCTCTCTCTCAAGCTTTCCCCAATTAAAACCATAAGGTTGAAAAATCCCCCTGGGTAGGAGAATGGAATTTTCTTGCTGTAGATTACTGCAAAGACTCAAAAAAATCGATGCAGGCAGAGGCTAAATGACAAAAAATAAAAAGACAAGTCCAGTATTTTGAATCATAACGCATCAAGACTATGTAAAAAAAATTATTATACAGCCTAGAGAAGAAAAAACAAAAGCAACCATTACTGAGCTTGAGTCATTATTTTCCCATAGTATCTATAATTTTAATAATATGATTATAATACTTTAGACTTAAGGAAAATATTTCATTTATATCTTTAAAAGCAAATTCACTGCTGAAACACACTGTGTTACCTTCCAAAATCAGATGGCTACCATAGTATCCTTTGATAAAATACACACACATACACAGCCACTTCAGTTATAAACACAGAAACCAACCTGGCTGTCCCGCGCTGGGAATCCATGATAACCTGGGGTCAGAGGCTCGTTCTAAAAGGAAGAAAAAAAAAATCAAACTGTAAAAGAAAAGAAAATGTTAAGAATGATCAAAATTACCCAAACTTACCAACATATATATATTCCTGTCTCAGTTCCTGAGATTTCCCATTGTTATATTACATCTCACCTAACTATATCTATCCATCCCAGCTGAGCCTCACAGTGGCACAAACATAAAAACAGTACCTGCTTAGGAGCACTATTCATAAACACTGTTTCCCCTTGGGCAGCTAAATTGGTTTCCTTCTCAGTCCATCTCCAGCAGGGTGCAACAGAGATGTGGGGCACAACAATTTCTAACTTCACACTTAGGACCTTAGGAACCCCAATCCCTAGTTACCGAAAAGTCAGTAGCAAGTAAAACCAAAAACTTCCACACATTTCCGTGTGTCCTCCGGTCAGAAAGGGGATGAGTAGCAGCCTGTCAAAAACTGCCTCCTGACCTGCAAAATTATAGCTCCTCCTTTTTACTAACCTATTTTTCCTCAGTTCTTTTAAATCTAGATGAAACTCCACCTCCATTCAAGACTTCCCCTACCAACCTGAATCATCTTATAGACTCAAGTGATTTCTAACATGTCTATGTCAATATTCACTTAGCTAAGTTATCTGTGCAGCTTACTTTATGATGCTAATCTGTTTTTTAAAGGTATATCTATCAAGTGTCTGTCTCATCTTCACATTAAACCACTAAATTAAGATCTGTGAGGGCAAGGAAATCAAAAGCTATGCAAACACTAATTTAGCATAAAGTCATACAACATGTGCACTAATCTACTTGGCCCATTCATTCATTCCATCAACATATACTGAATACTAAAACTTCCCAAATATTGTTAGATAACTGAAGGACTAACAAAGACAAATAAATGAAGCCCTTGCCTTCAAGGAAGCTATTAAACAGGAGGAGATATACCAGCACACATGTACTTTTGTCATTGCTAAAGTGCTCAACATACCTACTTCAAGACATTCACCCTCTGCTTCCATCCATCTGTACTTTCATTCCTAGCAGAACAACTATTTAAGAGGAATATGTACTGATAGGACCTCCAAATATGCCAAGAAAATAAACCTTCCACCCAATGGTAGATACAGGCAAAAGTCCACCCTCCCTTCAAAAACAAGAGTGTCAAATCAGTTTAGGCTCACTGCAGAGCCCCTGCTGTTTTGTTCATCATAGTTCCCCAAATCTAGAGCAATGTCTAACACATAGTAGACATCCAAAAGAATACGCAAGTAAATAATGGAGCTACATAACCAGAAATATCTTAGGAACTTAGTCACTGATTCAATCAAAGGAAATCCAAGTTCTCCTTTTCTAGTCCTAAGTGTTTATTTCAGACACTTTAATATTTATAAATTGGTATCCTCAAAGAAAGCACCCCAGACACTGAAGGTTAGTGCCTTAAAAAAAATTATGAGTACCCAAACAATCCTGAGAAAGAAGAAAAATGTTAATTCACTCATACTTGCTGATTTTACAAAGGTACAGCACTCAAGATAGTGTGAGCGGGTACAGTGGCCCATGCCTGTAATCTCAGCTACTGGGGAGCCTGAGGCAGGAGGATCGCAAGTTCAAGATCACCCTGGGTAACTTAGTAAGATCCTGTCTCAAAAATTTAAAAAGGGCTGGGGCACATGTAGCTTACTGGTAGAGAACTTGCCTACCATGTGGGAAGCCCTGAGTTCAATCCCCAGTACTACCACAGAAAAAAATAGTGTGATACCAGCTTAAGGACAGACATGTAAGTGGACAGAATACAATTCAGAGTCCAGAGTTAACCAATTTTTCAAAAGGGTACCAAGAAAGTTAATGGAGAAAGAGCAGTCTTTTCAACAAATGGTGCTGGAACAAATGGATATCCACATGTGAGAAAACAAAGTTAAAATCCTACCACACAACATATACAGAATTAACTCAAAGTAGATCATACCTAAAACTATAAAACTCTTAAAAGAAAACATAGGAGTAAATCTTTGGTTAGGCAACAATTTCTTCAATGTGACACCAACAGCACGAGAAAGAAAAAAGAGACAAATGTCATTACAATTTAAGACTTCTGTGCTTCAAATGACCGTTAAATGAAAAGATAACCTACAGAATGGGAGAGGATAGTTGCAAATTATACATTTGATAAGGAATAGGTATCCAGAATATACAAAGAACTCTTACAACTCAACAACAACATGAAAAATACTTCAACTTAAAAATGAAGAAAGAGAGCTGGGAATGTTGCTCACCAGTAGAGTACTTGCCTAGCATGTGCAAGGCCTTGGGTTCAATCCCTAGAACCACAGAGAGAGAAGAAAAAAAAAACAAAACAAAAGATTTAAACACATAGTTCTCCAAAACAGATATGCAAATGGACAGTAAGCACTATACATAAAAAGATGCTAAACAACATTATCCATTATGCAAATCAAAACCATATTGAGGTAATAACAGAAACAGAGAAAGAGAGAGAGAGAGAGATGACTGCAATCAAAAAGTCCGACAATAACAAGCACTGGTGAGTATATAGATAAACTAGAATTCTCATACATTGCTGGTTGGGAATGCAAAATGGTATAGCTGCTTTGGAAACAGTTGGGTAGTCCCTCAAAAGGTTAAACAGAGTTTCTAAAGGATCCAGCAAGTACACATTAAGGTATATAATTATGAAAAATAAAAACATATGTCCACACAAAACCTTTTATGTGAATGTCCGTAGCAGCATTATTTCATAATAACCAAAAAGTAGAAACAACCTAAATGTCCATCAATTGTTGAATGGATACACAAAATATAGTACATCCATAACTGAATATTACTGATCAATAAAAAGGAATGGAATACTGACATAACATGGATGAACCCTGAAAATACCATGCTAAGTGAAAAAGACCAGACACAGAAAGACCACAAATTATATGATTCTATTTATAGGAAATGTCCAACTAGGCAAATTCACAGTGACAGAAAACAGATTAGTGGTTCCAGAGTTTAGGGGATGGAAATGAACAGTGGTTGCTAACAGGTAATGGGGGTTTTTAGGAGGACAATGGAAATATTCTAGAATTAGACACTGGTGATATATGCACAACTCTGATTGCACTAAAAGCACATCTAAAAGGTGAGATTAAATCTCTCTAAATTAAATCTCTTTAAATTTGCTATTTAAAAATAATAATAGGGGTTGGGGATTTAGCTCAGTGGCAGAGCGCTTGCCTAGCATGCGCAAGGCCTGGAGTTCGGTCCTCAGCCCTGAAAAAAAAATAATAATAATAGTTAAGCTAAGTTGGTTCTTTCCACACTTTGGTTTTGTTTTTTGCGGGGAAGTGGGGGTACTAGGGATTTAACCCAGGGGTGCTTTAGCACTGAGCTACATCCTCAGCCCTTTTTATTTTGAAACAAAGTCTCACTCAGTTGCCCAGGCTGGACTTGAAATTGCAATCCTCCCGCCTCAGCCTCCTGAGTTGCTCAGATTACAGGTGTGTACCACACCACCTGGCTTCACGTTGATTTTTACAGGGCAGATATATACGGCTTAGAATATAACAAAAGAACAAGGCCCCTGAAATCCATAAGAGCCTTGTTTGTTCTGGACAGAAACAAGTAAATTTACTTCAATACCATTCCCCAACACAGCTAATAACAGAGATGATGATGACTGGCAGATGCTGAACAACTAAGCAGCATGGTTCCAGGAAGAAGGGAAAGCAGCAGGGAGGAGGTAACGCAGAGGTACATAAGAACGTATTTCCTGGGCTGCGCAGTGGCTCAGCAGTTATAGCCCTTGCCTGGCAGACAGAAGGACTCGGGTTTGAACTCCAGCACCACATACACACCAAAGTGTCGAAGCAACAAAATCCACATGAAACACTAAATAAAATTGATTCTCTCCTTCTTTCTTTCACTGTCCCTCTCTCTCTTTAGGAAAAAAAGAATGTATTTCCTGCCATTAGGGAAACTAAGTCAAAGAAAGTAAGCAATCGACCCAATAATACAGATACTAAACAGGAAAAACAAACTTCCAACCTGGTCCGCTGGCCTCCAAAGCCCTATCCTCTCCATTTTGCCATTCTAGGGGGACTGGAGCAGTGGCTCAGCAGTTACAGCACTTGCCTGGCATGCGTGAGGACTATGTACACAATGAAGTGTTGGAGCAGCGAAAGCCACCTAAAAAACTAAACAGAAATTCCCTCTCTCTCTCTTAAAAAAACAAAACAAAACACCATTCTAGGGGGCTGGAGTGGTGGGTGGCCTGGTATGTGCAAGGATGCAAGTTCAAACCCCAGCACCACACACACTCAAAAATGTTGGAAAAACCAAAACCCTATGAAAAACTAAATAATATTCTGTCTCTTAAAAAAATTCTATATTATCCCTTTATAGTAATTATTTCAAGATTGTTTTAGAAAGGGATTTTATAATTAAGAAAGTAACTGAAGGGGCTGGAGCAGTGGCTCAGCTGTTACAGAGCTTGCCTGGCATGCGAGGGGACCTGGGTTTGAACCTGAGTACCACATACACAACTAAGGGTTGGAGAAGAAAATCAGGTGAAAAACTAAACGAAATTGATTCTCTTTCTCTCACTGTCCCTTAAAAAAAAAAAAAAAAAAAAAAAACTGAAAACTACAAAAACTCATTATTCATCATTCCCAGAGAATATCCTACATATAAACAACATTCCACAACAAACATTCCACAACATCCTCGGGCTCAACGCAGGAAACTTAGTATAAGGAGATCACTTTCCTGCAAAAACTTTAATAAAAGAAGGATGTAACAGGCTGCAGAGACATGTCAGAGGAAATGGATTCACTCTTCCACCTGCCTCTCAGATAAAATTACTACTGGTGGGCTGGAGCAGTGGCTGAACGGTTACAGCGCTTGTCTGGCATGTGCAAGGACACAGGTTCAAACCCCAGCACCACATACTCAAAGTATCAGAGCAACAAAGGCTACATGAAAAACTAAATAAAATTGATTCTCTCTTTTTTTCTCTCTCTCTCTCTCACTGTCCCTCTCTCTTTATTGAAAAAATAAATAAATGTTATAAAAGAAAAAAAAAAATAACTACTGGTAACTACTTTATGGGCCTTGGAAACTCCCTGCACCTGGCCTATACTTTAAGGAAAAGATTCACTTTCCTTTTTAATTTTACCACATACATACCTGTCACAAATATATTTATTTTGCAAATAGTTCTGAATTCTATAGACATGGGTCCTACTGTGTATATTCTCCCACTATTTACTATTTTTTTTTTTTGCTCAGTACTATGTGAGACTCATCTCCACGAATGCATATCTTTATATGCCACTAACTTTAACTGCTGTTTCATATTTTCTTATAAATATGTTAACTGGGGCTGGAGCAGTGGCTCAGTGGTTACGGCGCTTGCCTGGCATGCGCAAATACACAGGTTCAAACCCCAGCAACCCACATACACAAGGAAGTGTCAGAGCAACAAAAGCCATGTGAAAAATTCAATAAAAATTGATTCTGTCTCTCTCTCTCACTGTCCTTCTCTCTTTAAAAATAAATAAATATGTTAACTGTTATTTATGTACTATTTTCCTATTAATGAATATTTAAATTCTCTCCAGTTATACTTTCTGTGTGTTTGTGCTTACAAACCAGGCTGCCTACGTACATTCTTTTAGATTTGAGATACATTTTCCACTCAAGAGATCTGCAAAAATCAAAATCAAAATATCTCAAACTGGCAAGAAGATGCATAATGGTACCTTCAAATCTAATGGGAATATAAGTATTTTGGAACCACCAGTTTGAAAAGCAATTTGACAAAAATATTGAGGGCATATACCTTCTTAAAATTTCACATCTACCTACTCTAGAGAATCATTTGTACATTTACAAAGAAGTATATGCAAAGGTTTTCAGTAGAGTGCTATTAGTAACAGTGAAAAACTAGAAAGAACTTCAAATTCCATAAGAAGGAAATAATGTTATCAATTATTGTATAATCTCAATACCCCACATGCAAGTTTTAAAAAATTAAGAAAAATCCATATGAATGATCTCAGATCATATCAAACACAGCAGAAGCGTTATTTTTCAAAATCACAAAAATTGGTATCTCTACATTCACATAAAAGTAAAGAAGAATATAAAACAAACTTCAACACTGGCTACATCTAGCAAAAAGACTAAGATCTAAAAACAGAAGGGAGATCAGAAGAGTAGAAGAGGGGACGGGAAGGAAGGGAAAGGGAAGACCTAGGGAATGACGTCAACCAAATTATGCTACACACATGCATGAATGCAGCACACTGCATTACAATTTTATATATAACTATGATGCATCAATCAAAAATAAATACATGGGGGGTTGGGGATTTAGCTCAATGGGGGAGCACTTGCCTAGCATGTGCAAGGCCCCGAGTTCAGTCCTCAGCTCTGAAAAATAAATAAATACATACATACACACATACATACATACACAGAAGACTAACAGAGTAGGGGAATGGGACTAGGGGGGAGGAGGGAAGGGACTGAAATGGAGAAAATTGTTATAAGCACTTATGACTGTGTCAAAATGAACCCCACTATTAAGTATAACTATAATACACTAAAAAATAAAAAATATATAACTTTTTTTTAGTACAGGATCTAAGCAAGGCACAGTGGCACACAGCTATAATTCCAGATGCTTGAGAGGCTGAGGAAGGAGGATAACAAGTTCAAAAACAGCCCCAGCAACTTCGTGAGGCCCTAAGCAACTTAACAAGACCCTGTCTCAAAATTTAAACACTAAAATTAAAAAAATGGGCTGGGGATGTGACTCAGTGGTTAAGTGCCTCTGCACTAAATCCCTGATACCCCCCCCAAAAAAGTACAGGATCTATGGAGGGTTGAGAAGGAATGTTCTGTCTGAATTGTTTGAATTTTATAAAATGCATATGTAAGTTACAGTACCACTATTACCAATATTTCAGTGCCTTATAATTATACTATCAAATTTGTATAATTTCATTTAGTCCACAATGCATGAAAGAAGTTTTATCAAACTCATTTTAATACACAACAAAACTAAATTTCCAAAAGTTTAAATCATTTGCTCAAAGCCAAATACCTAATGCTGGTGGCTGAGCTGTGTTCAGACTTAGGTCTTAATTCCATACCCAATACTTCGACCACTTGTAACAACAACTAGTGTTAAAAAAAAAAAAAAGAAAAGAAAGAAAAACATTTCCAGTACTGGAGCAGTCACTCAGCAATTACGGCACTTGCCTGGCATGCGCCAGGATGGGGATTTGAACCCCAGCACCATGTACACAATGACGAGTCGGAGCAATGAAAGCCACATGAAAAAACTAAACAAAATTGATCTTCTTTCTCCCCCACCCTCACTGCCCCTCTTTCTCTTTAAAAAAAAAAAAAAAAAAAAAAAAAAAAATTCCCTGGTCCAGGCTGAGATGTTTATGATAGTCCAAAGATCCATAGGACTAGTAAAACTAACAATTAATGTTGAAAATAAAGGTGGAATTATAAGGAAAACTAACAAAATAGATGGGATAGAAAATAATACATGTTAAACTCCAAACAGGAATAATCTTAGTAGATATGTGCCTATAAGCAAACACTATTGGCTCAGTAAGACTGAAAGGCTTTAGAAACTGACTTTGCCTCAGCACAGAGGCAAGAAAGAAAAGAAGGAAGGAGGGAAGGAGGGAAAAAACAAATTATTGGGGCACTCTGGCATACAATACGATCCCAGCCACCCAGGCAACTGAGGCAGGAGGTACATAGTGGGAGGCCAGCCTCAGCAACTTAGCAAGACCTTATCTCAAAATAAAATAAAAGGGGGCTAGAGCAGTGCCCTGATGGTTACGGCGCTTGCCCAGCATGCACAAGTATGTGAGCTCAAACCTCAGCACCATGTACACAGCCAAGTCTCGGAGCAACAAAGGCCACATGAAAAACTAAATAAAATTTGTTTCTCTCTCTCTCTCTCTCTCTCTCTCTCTATATATATATATATATATATATATATATATATATATATACACATCACTGTCCCTTTCTCTTTGAAAAAATAAAAATAAAATAAAAGGCTGGGCTATAGCTCAGTGGTAAGAGAGCTTGCCTAACATGCGCAAGGTCCTGAGTTTGAAGAAGGAAGGAAAAAAGGAAAGAAGGATCAATTATAGGTATCTATTCGCTACAGAGGTCAGCAATTAAACCTGTTCGGAAGTTTCTAGTTAGTGGACTTGCAAAAGTGAAACACAGGCTCCTCAGGCATATGTCAAGTACAGCAACTGCAATGGACCATGCAAGTGCAAGTCGACATCGAGAGAGGTGATACAAGAAAACCACCTGGCTTTCCCGTTCTTCACTGGCTGCTCAGAAGCTCCCATACGCATGCACCCAAGGTTGAGAAATCCATTCAAGCAGAAGAACCCTTGATCCAATCAGTAAGAGAGAACTGTTGTTTTGCTTTATGCCAAGCAAAGGAAAGTGCCAACACCCTTACCATTAAGGAGCTTACTTTTAGTAATTACAAGATAAGACTACTTTCTAAAGGTTTTCTGAAAATTACCAATATTATTTCTGAATGATTAGCTAATATAATTGCTAATTATATTATATATATTCTGGTAAAATTACCCAGAATACTGCACACAGGAGTATTTCAAAATATAGTTAAGAGGGATACTAAGAGGACTTAACACTGAAGATCAAAAAGCCCTGGTATATCACAACACAATTACAGCTGTGATATAATACACTATCCATAAATCCTAAGGAGAGACCAATAAAATGCTAGCTGAAATGAAGCACCTTGGGAGTCTGAGGAAGATTCCACCCTGCCAATCTTTCCTGGCTTCACCTCCTTAACAGAGCACATGTTGAGCATCACAGATTTATTGCAAAGTACTTATTACTGGCCAAGATCACTGACCAAGGTTGACTAGGAGCAGAGTATAGAAAACCGGAAATGCACAGCACAGCTGAACAACTAAAAATGTAAACCCAACAAGCCACCTGTTGCCTTTCATTTGTGTAGACAAAATCAAGTCAGTTTCACAAGATGGAAGAGGAAGCACTGAGAACAAAATTCATGCCCCTCCATATTAGGAGAGGAAAGTAGATTTAAACACAGGTGGGATGTGCCACTGTCTAATTATGTGACCTGCTCAACCAATCATCAGTCTCCCATCTTCTCACTATCCCCTTGTATCTACCTCATAGACAGACGGTTAAATGAGATTACGGAGGTGAAGCTTATCTGACACAGAATCTAACACACAAGAGAAGCTCATAAAGAATTCCTTTCCCAAACCCTTGTCTATTAATTGCAAATGACTCAAGAAATTATAAAGTCAGGGCTGGAGAGGTGGCTCAGCAGTTTGCCTGCCAGGAGCAGGGAAGGAACGGTGCAGTTCAAACCCCCACACCACATACACAAAGTGTTGGGGGAAAAACACAGATGAAAAAATAAATAAAACTGACTCTTACTCTCTCTTTAAAAAAAAAAAAAAAGAAAACAGAAACAGAGATTATTAAGTCAATGAGTCTAAATTCTATAACAGTGCATTTCCAATCCAATCCTAATTTCTCTTAACAGTTCCTTAGGAATATGTGCCAAATGGCCATCTGGCCCCATTAAAGATTTTTGTTCAAACACTGGACAGACATTAGTGATATTAAAGCCCGGTAGGCTGGCATATGCCTGTATTCCCAGCTAACTGAAGGCTGAAGGCAGGAGGACATCTGAGCTCACAAGTTCAGGACTAGCCTGAGAAACACAACACCTTTGTATTTAAAAGATAAAAAAACAAAGCCGTGTTAAAATCAAAACAAACAGGGGCTGGAGCTGTGGCTCAGTGGTTATGGTGCTTGCCTGGCAATTGCGAGGACCCTGGTTCAAACCCCAGCACCACATACATAACTAAGTGTCGGGGAAGCAAAGGCCAGATGGAAAAATAAAATTGATTCGCTCTTTCTCTCTCTCTCCCTCTCTCTTTAAAAAGAAAAAGAAACACATGATGTCAGTCAATCCCAGTACTCAGGGACAGAATGAAGATCACCACTAAGATGACCACAGCAACTTCCAGTACTCAGGGACAGAATGAAGA